>JARFOD010128763.1:0-13952 GCA_031763545.1 Mopalia muscosa
TGATGTTTTGAACAAATGTCTGAGCGTGTAGACGGGGCTTTACGTACAGCCCGCTTAGTCATAAACCTAGTGCCATTTTGAAAGTCTACATGCCCGTTAATTCAGCGTAAATTGTGCGGTCGTAGCAAGACAAATTACAACCGTACAAACACACGGGACTATGCTCTGATGCCATTCAGCTGTACATAAATCCAAGATACCAGTCACCCAAATCAAACAAAAAACAAATTAAATGCATGCTAACAAGTTTAATCAGTTTTAAATGAACACAATTGTTCAGTTTTATGTTGACCTACATAACCCATTTTCACATTTGTTTGCACTTTTGGCTTACTGTAAAGGGAGAACACCTTCGTCACTTACTGGTTAAGAAAGTCATGATGCGGGTTTATCCCAAAGTACCCAGTCTGCGTTAAAAAGCTAGATGGTACTTGATTGTTCCTAGTCTGCGTTAAAAAGCTAGATGGTACTTTGCGGTTAAAAAATTAGCCCAGACTTGTAAAGGATAACAACCGCGTTTCCCAAGAGTTCCCCGTATTTTCTTATAATGTTTAGGTACTTATTAACGAATACTTTTTATTGTGCTTGTGGTATAATAATTATTACCACTAGTCAGCGGTAATGTATTTTCTATCCTGAACTTAGCAGGCCGTGGCCACGGCTTAGTGGTTAGTGCGTCTACTTATTTATCCACTCGATATATCTCCCACTCATCCTACGTTCCACTCATTCAAACGCTCAAGTTTCGTTGAGAAAAACTGAAAAGTGATTATAGTTATACCGGTATAACCAAACAGGATACAATCCTCCTCTCATTATCTTTCTTAATGATTTCATTCTTTAAAAGAAATTAATTAGCTTAAAAGGGAATTAGTTGGTACATGTGGTCCATTATGTTCCGGGCTGTTGAAGGGAATCTTTCTGTTGCTTTGGTGTTCTTGGGGCTTGTCTGACGTTGTCTCTGTGTTTGCCCTATCTTGTCTGCGATTGTCCCGTCTTATCTGTGATTGTCCTGACCTGTCTGTGTGATTGTCCTGTCCTGTCTGTGATTGTCCTGTCCTGTCTGTGTTTGTCCTGCCCGGTCTGTGATTGTCCTGTCCTGTCTGTGATTGTCCCGACCTGTCTGTGTGATTGTCCTGTCCTGTCTGTGATTGTTCTGTCCTGTCTGTGTTTGTCCTGCCCGGTCTGTGATTGTCCTGTCCTGTCTGTGTTTGTCCTGTCCTGTCTTGTCTGTGATTGTCCTACCCAGTCTGTGTTTGTCCTACCCAGTCTGTGTTTGTCCTGTCCTGTCTGTGATTGTCTTGTCCTGTTTGTGTTTGTCTTGCCCTGTCTGTGATTGTCCTGTCTGTGTTTGTCCTGTCTTGTCTGTGTTTGTCCTGCCCTGTCTGTGTTTGTCCTGTCCTATCTTGTCTGTGATTGTCCTACCCAGTCTGTGTTTGTCCTACCCAGTCTGTGTTTGTCCTGCCCAGTCTGTGTTTGTCCTGTCCTGTCTGTGTTTGTCTTATTTTGTCTGTGTTTCTCCTGTCCTCTCTGTGTTTGTCCTGTCTTGTCTGTGTTTGTCTTGTCCTGTCTGTAATGGTCCTGTCCTGTCTGCGTTTGTCTTGTCTAGTCTGTGTTTGTCCTGCGCTGTATGTGATTGTCTTGTCCTGTCTGTGTTTGTCTTGCCCTGTCTGTGATTGTCCTGTCCTCTCTGTGTTTGTCCTGTCTTGTCTGTGTTTGTCCTACCCTGTCTGTGATTGTCCTGTCCTGTCTGTGATTGCCCTGTCCTGTTTGTGATTGTCCTGTCCTGTCTGTGTTTGTCCTGCCCTGTCCCTGATTGTCCTGTCTGTGATTGTCTTGTCCTGTCTGTGATTTTCCTGTCTGTGTTTGTCCTGTCCTGTCTGTGATTGTCCTCTCCTGTCTGTGATTGCCCTGTCCTGTATGTGATTGTCCTGTCCTGTCTGTGGTTCTCCTGCCTGTGATTGTCCTGTCCTGCCTGTGGTTGTCCTGTTTGTCTGTGGTTCTCCTGTCTGTGATTGTCCTGTCCTGTCTGTGATTGTCATGTCTATGATTGTCCTGTGTGTGTTTCTCCTGTCCTATCTGTGTTTGTCCTGTTCTCTCTGTGTTTGTCCTGCCCTGTCTATGATTGTGCTGTCCTGTCTGTGATTGTCCTGCCCTGTCTGTGATTCTCCTGTCCTGTCTGTGTTTGTCCTGTCCTGTCTGTGTTTGTCCTGTACTGTGGGTTATTGTCCTGTCCTGGCTGTGTTTCTCCTGTCCTGTCTGTGTTTGTCCTGTCCTGTCTGTGTTTGTCTTGTCCTGTGTGTGATTTTCCTGTCCTATTTGAGTTTGTCCTGTCCTGCGTGTGGTTGTCCTGTTTGTGTTTGTCCTATCTTGTCTGTGTTTGTCCTGTCCTGTCTGTGATTATTCTGTCCTTTCTGTGTTTGTATTGTCCTGTCTATGTTTGTCATGTCATGTCTGTGTTTGTCCTGTCCTGTCTGTGTTTACCTTGACGTGTGTGTGATTGTCCTGTCTGTATTTGTCCTGTCCTGTCTATGATTTTCCTGTCCTGCCTGTGGTTGTCTTGTCCTGTGTGTGATTTTCCTTTCCTGTCTGTTTTTGTCCTGTCCTGTGTGTGATTATCCTGTCCTGTCTGTGTTTGTCTTGTCCTGTCTATGTTTGTCTTGTCCTGTCTGTGATTGTCGTGTTCTCTCTATGATTGTCCTGTCCTGTCTGTGATTGTCCTGTCCTGTCTGTGGTTGTCTTGTCCTGTGTGTGATTTTCCTGTGCTGTCTGTTTTTGTCCTGTCCTGTCTGTTTTTGTCCTGTCCTGTCTGTGATTGTCATATCCTCTATGATTGTCCTGTCCTGTCTATGTTTGTCCTGTCCTGTATGTGACTGTCCTTCACTGTCCTGTCTGTGATTTTCCTATCCTGTCTGTGATTGTCCTGTCCTGTATATGTTTGTCGTCAGTCGATTCACCCAGGGATGTACATCCGTCATATAAGGGAAATAACCTTTTGGTTCGGCGTCAAACACCAAGCAAAAAAATCCTGTAATTGTTGTTACTATTGTTTAATTTTAAATTGTCAGTTAACCGCTCTATTTCAAACTGCAGGTCTCTCCAGTCTTCCAGTTCAGTTACCAAATATCCCAGTGTTTGGCAAATGTCCAAAGGAAAAAGACATTGCATCAGATGGAAGAGCGATTGCAGTGATGTATGTATTTATATAATATTTATAATACAAGAGAACAAACTACATGTATTCCATTACGATTCCATTCGGGTTGCAAGCACAAGCAGTGCTAACGGCGGGTGTATTCCTGATGACAACTATTTTTTATAAGTATTGCGCTCACAAGAAAGAGATCCAAAAAGTAGCAAAACTATTATTATTTGTGTGTGATCTATTTCAGAATCGTTGCGTCTTTCCTGGGAGCTGTTGTGATCATAGGGACTGGGCTAGATTTAATTCGCTATCAAATCCCTGCTTACATAGCTTCCCTTCCCAACAATAACGAAGGACTGATCAACGGTTCGCCCTACATGTCCGATGGCTCAACTGATCATAGGGAGCATTCAACGTCAGGGAACACATCACTTATACTGACGGAAAAGGAGGAGAATCGATCGCAAAGTTAGTACGGTAAATATTTTAGAATCAAACCTTAGGGTGAGATCTTTTAATTGTTTTATCTTAAATTGTACGTGTAGTTTTACGGAATGTGTACATATGTTGTTTTCCGCCTTTTATAACCCTTTCCTATACTTCTACTACTTGCTCATCTTAAGTCGATTGCCCGTTTTGGGAGTTGTTTGTTTTGTTTTTGGTCCAAGATGAGTTTCCAAACGATTTCCTTCTCCCATAAATAATATGACAATCAATGCATAAAATCAAGCCTTTATTTGTCTCAAAGTTAATGAAGCGAACTAAGAATGGCCTGTTCTGGCACTGGCTGTGTCATCTTCTCTAGCCAAAGATTACTATTCCGAGCGACTTTGCATTTCAACAGAGTATAGCTAGGAATAGTAATCCTTGGCTGTGTGAGAAGATGAGCGGATTGCTCAGAAAGTGTAGTATAGTCGAGGTTTGTTACGGGTAGAGTAGCATTTGGAAAACTAGTTCGGAAACCATGTGGACTAAGGGTTTTTTTGTTTTGGTCTTCCAACGTGAATAAATTGATTTGATCTGGATTTTTGACTAACCTCATTTCCCCCAAATTCTCTTCCAATTTACACATATATACCTTTGTCTTTATGTAATTAATTAAGTTTATGACCACTGCGTTTCGACCTAAAATATTTATTTCTATTGGATATTTCCAAAGACAATTATTTGTATTGCACTAACTATAAAATAAGCACACAATGATTATGTCGGTTACACAACACAAGATGGAAACAAAGTAAGACTCATGTTTTAAAACTCATTTATGTATTTTTTCATTTCAATTTGTCTTTGTTATAAACTATAACGAATAGCTAGTTGGTTTGTACGTAAGTTTAATTAGTATAAAGCAATAAGCTTATTGTATTTACAGGCACGGCAGAGCGGCTTTTACTGGCTTTTTCAATTTACTCTAACGGGAAGAAAATATTATCTACTAAACAAGGGGAGGGCACTCTGACAGCTATTCACGGTGTTCGTTTCTTCAGTATGACTTGGATTATAATGGGGCACTCTCTTGCATTTGGATTTGCCGCAAGTGGTTAGTTTGTACTACATATCGAAATACATATATTGTGCATTTTGTTTAGGGGATGTAAGCCTCTTTTAAAAAATTAAAGACAACGTCTTAATTGATGAAATTAACTTTTTTTATTCCGGGCTAGTATTCATATTTATTCCTTACTTCAACTGCATGCAAAAAGTAGATTATTTAATTTTCTTAACTAATTTTATACGTCATTAAATGTCTTATGCTATCACACCTTTTTTATTCTGAATTAAATACAAATATGGTTTTGTAGACAACATAGGGAGCTTTGGACCAGCAATGCTCAGAAGATTCACCTTCCAGGCTGTTCTGAACGCATCGGTAGCGGTTGATACATTCTTCCTACTCAGGTAACTTCACTGAGGTGTGTCTTTCTTAAGGAGCGCGTGGTGGTGACTTAGGGTAGCGTATACGCTTCAGGGACAGGGAGAAATCAGAAGTAGGGTGTCCAAACTGGTAATATAGCAATTGTTCACTTGGCGGTGTCCATTTGAACGGGTGGACGGCCTAAGCCCTTGATCTTACCCTTTCGATTTACTGTCACAAAATCGAGTCCGTCTGTCGACCCTCGATCAGGCACATGACTGAGTCCCAAAGTGTGGCCCCCGGGAATCGGATGGTGGGTTTCACGAGGTTTTCCACCGTAAACCAAGGAGCAGTATGAAGTGGACAATCCGTCGTCATATAAGTGAAATACCCTTGAGGAAGACGTTAAACACCAGTCAAATAAACTATCTATTGTAAGTAGGCCTTAACGCCATTTGATGTATTGGAAAGATACTGGTATCACATGAAGCTATAGCCCCGTGTAAGAAGTACATGACAATAAACGTGGCAATGAAGTATAATCATTAGATAAAACAATAAATTGAATAAATATAGCCAACCTCCATCATCTAACATGCCCATACTCAACTTCAACTTCGAAGAACACAAGCTTTTTTTAAAATTGAATCTTGAATAAACTTGTTCGTTATAGTTGTCCATTATGAACTAGAATAAAGATTTTAGGCTCTCCGGCCAAATAGAGTATGTTCTCTACAGTGAGAAGTGGGAAATCCGTCGTTATATGAGTGAAATACCCTTGAATACGATCATAAATAAATATAATACACATGTTGATCACAGCGTTAATCACCAATGAGCTGATAAACAAGGTTTGCAATAAATGTTTTGATTCAACCTGTCTTCAGCCGAGAAATGCAGAATTTCAATATCATTTTATAATACATATGTTTGCCCACATTAAAAAGATATTTCATTAGCAAAGTCTATATATGTCAAGCTACATTGTTTCTTTTATTTTCAGTGGTTTGCTGGTAGGATATCTCACACTAAAGGAAATGGACAAAGGAAAAGGTAGACTAAACTGGGCCATGTTTTACTTTCATCGGTTTTGGAGGTAACTTTCTTGGATTAAATGTGGTTGGTTGGAGAGTGTTTCAAGTTGCCATGTTGCTCACAGGGGTAAAGTGGAACAGGAAGCCGATCTGTGGTGTTTATATTACGTCGCCTCGTTGTCCTGTATTTGTCCCGTCTTGCCGTTGTTGGTGGCATCAGAGTGGATGTTGAATTCTTTCACCTGTTTGGCTGGCACGTCGTCATATGAGTGAAATATCCTTGAGCACGAGGTTAAATCCAAATAAAACAAACAGATTCATCAAGCCATTTTTTAGTTTTTAAAAGGTACAATGGTTGACCTCCAGATTTTCTTTCTGAATGTATTGACTAGGCCAACCATCTTAACAGTATTATATTGATCATTTTAACTTAAATATAACCACAGAAAATGGGTTATGCTCTATGGTCTCAGTTTAGTAGCAATCAATGCAAGAACAGATGGAATCTTTTAAAGGAACTACATTACTCGGATTTTAGACCAAGCCAATGGGGATCGCCAGTGGAAAAAAGGGAGATAACTATGTAACCCATATAACAGGACGGGCACTCCATATCATTGGCCAATAATAGCATGGTATGAATATTCAACAGAATGCTATTGTTAATATGACATAGATGAGCCTACCTGTTATGCGGGTGACAGAGTTATCTACCTTTTTAGCCACTGGCGATCTGTATTGATTTTTAACGCAGACTGGGAACTTTGGGAAGGACCCGCTCCACTACTGTCTTACCAGGAAGTGACGAAGGGGCTCGACTTTTACAAAAGTCATCGGCATTAAAGAATTGAAAATGTGTTATGTAGATTACCACAAAATTAAACAATTTTATTCATTTAAAAATGATTAAACATGTTAAAATCTTTATAAATTGTTTGTTTCTTTGATTTGGGTGACTTGTATCTTTAAAAAGGGAATTGGATTGATCTACAGGTGGATGACATCAAATCATAGTTCAGGTGGATTTATACAGCTGTAATTTGTCTTGCTACTGCCACACAATTTACACCATTTTAGCGAATAACTACATTTAGACATTCAAAATGGTACTAGGTACTTTAGGCATGGAGGCAAACCTACCTCCAGTTTAAATCAAACGCCTGTCCAGGTGTACTATCCGGTTAAGTGAATACTTGTTTTTTAAGACAATCTGCTTATGGTACAGATCTTGCTGTATATATTAGCCTACCATGATCTTTTGTATAAGAGTATAGCATACTTAAAAATAGATTGATTCAGTGATTTATTGATTAGTGTTTTACAACAGTGGTAGTTCGGCTTTTTTTAGTAGTGGGTGATTTTTAAAAAATTTTTTGGGTACACATTTCCACCTAGGTGAAAACTCCAGTTTCGTCTTTGTTTTTCACCTGGGCGAAAATCTTCCCACCTAGATGATAAGGTTTCCGCCTGAGTGAAAATCCCAGAGTTTGATTTTTTCAGTTTCCACCTAGATGGAAACCTTTCCACCCATTGGACATCAACCTGCGAAAAACATTTTAGGTACTTTTTTAAGGAACCCTACTTACATGCACATGTCGGTAGTATTATTTGATATATGTTTGTTTATAGGCTGACCCCACCCTATATGCTGCTTATGATGGTGTATGTACCATTGTTCCCGTACTGGGGCTCCGGACCGATGTGGCCCGAAGACGGGGTGGAATTGAACTACTGTCGAAATTCCTGGTGGACCAATCTACTATATGTTAATAACTTTGTGCGACTCCACGAGCCGGTGAGTGCGAAGGGTCATACACATTTAGTTATAAGAAAAAAAAATCATCTAGTTATGCCGACGGTTTTGCCGAAAATGATCATCTCATAGTGACATGTATATGCTGATATATATGAAAACAAATGATTGTTGTTCGGCTTTGAATTCTATGTGATGAAATATCAATAAAAATTATTCAATAGATACATTTTGTTTCATAAACAAATTGAATGTAGATAGTCTACCCTCATTTAATCCACAAAGCTGCTTCTTCTGTGGAAAGTAGTTAGCAGTGGAGGAAGTAAACTGTCCGACATTGTCAAAATACGAACCATCTTAGTGTGGTTACTGCTTTATAAGCGTCAGTTATTGCCGGAATACACCCAGTGGTGACATACCCTTAACCTTGCCATGAAACACCAATCAACCAATCAATGAATATGTAATCCAGCTACCCGATGCACCTACTAGTTTTACATTATACCAGCGAATTTTTGTAAATTGTTTAATTACTGTCAATTCAGGGGTACCTTTACACGAATCAACAACTTTTGTTAACGTTGAGTACACATAAAATTATGATTTTCGTCCGATTAGTAAATTTTTTCGTTGGACTTCAAAAGTTTGGCAAAAGCTTTGTAATCGGCATTTATAGTCACAGTATTGTGAGACACTCATCATACAGCCGTGTCGCTGATCATATAAGCTGACAATATAAGCTGACAATGTTGATGTCAGAAAAAATCATAATCATCTCCGTCTTCCTCGTTTGGAATAAATGTATTGGTTTCACTTACTGGTATACATTTGAAATGAGATGAATTTCGAGTAATGACATGTTTACATCGACGAGCAGTGATCATAGAACCGTTTACATGTACAATCTAATACGGATGGGGGTTGTAGACACTTGGGAACTTGTTCATTCGGCGTTGACGAACAAGAGCATGTTGACATATTTCAGATTCAGTACGTTTTGCTGATCGACGTTTGTCCGCGTAAGCCTTCATGCGAGTTTTAGCTTACCTGTCTTTATCATGAAGAGATGAATCATTGGGTGAATCGAAGGTTTGTGGCAGTTTGATAGCGAGATTTCTACCTATTAATAACTCCACCGGTGCTCTCTGAGTTGTTGAGTGTAGCTCGGTAGTTGCGTGGAAATACAAACAAATCTTGTTTCCAATTTCTCCGTTCAATTCTCGATGCTCTCACGGTTTTTCCTAATGATAACATAAAACGTTCAGCCTCGCAGTTAGCTTGGGGCCATGACGGTGTAATTTTACGATGATGGAAACCCATATGATTGGCGAATGAGGGATATTAAATGCTTTGGAACGGTGGACCATTGTTTGTTCTGACGGTCTGCGAGATACCAAACATAGATAATATTTTGTCAATTACAGGAATAGGGGAATTGTTACCCACGGATATCTAGAATAATCATCAATGATTACCAGAAGATATTCCCCAGAAGGAAAAGGACCACAAAAATCAAAAGACAGATTAGTCCATGGGGCTGTAGGTAATGGAGACATACACATGTGCTGTGGTTTCGTTTACTGACAGTAGCTTGACACGGGATACAATAGGACACTGCTTTTTACACAAGAAAATCTATCACTGGAAACCAAAGTTTCTCACGGAGTAACACTTTTGTCTTAGTCAAGCCTTGGTGACCCTCATGCGTGAGATGTACAGCTCTTTTTTGGAGTGATTTTGGAATAACTATACGAAGTCTTCGTAAAATGGTTCCATTGTGAGCTATTGTCAGCTCTTGATGAATGTTTTTAAAGGACCGTAATATACCAGATTTACAAAATTTTCGGCAGCATTTGTTGATCTGAATGGTTTGTTTGAAACCAGTAACGTGGGGTGACGTGACATATAGTCAGCCGAATTGTCTTGTCCTCTTTTGTGAATAACTTTGAACTGATACTGTTGTAAACATAATCCCCAGAGTTCAATCCTTGCTGGTGGCTTTGAATATGGGTTGTTGAAGATCACTTCCAATGGCTTGTGATCTATTATAAGGTCGAATGAGGAACCAAACTGGAAAAGTTCACAAGCCCATACTATCACTAACGCTTCGCATTCGGTTTGTGAATATTTTGTTCAGTTTGAGTCAGAGAACGGAATGCGTAGGCAACAACACGTGGTGAACTGTCAATGTTTTCACGCTGGGCTAATATTGCTCCCAGGCCAAACGGACTTGCATCAACTACAACTTCAGTTTTGAGTTTAGGGTTGAAATACAACATGACTGGGGCTTCAATTAGTGCTCGTTTCAAAGTGTCAAACGGTTTTTGACAAGATGCAGACCAGTTCCAACCAACTTTCTTGTGGAGCTGTCATTGTTCCATAGTTGTTGATGAATCTTGAGGAGGAGGAGTGTTGCCCGGAAGAGTACGCCTTAATTATTCATTCAGGCATATATTCTGTTTTCCTTTATAGGTTTACTAAAGAAAAGATCGACAATCTTGTAAATGCGTGAAGCCTATGCAACAGAGTCTATCTCATGTCAGAAAACCCCCCTTCATTTCCACGGTGAGCTGACCTCGGCCGTGGTGCGGGTCCTAAAAATAAGAGATTGTTTGTCCAGCTGGGATATAACGCAGTACCTAAGGTTATTTCACTCATATGATGGGTGCATGAATCAACCCTCGACAGCACTGGTAACAAAGACAAGGTAAGACAATCAAGTTGACAGCATTAATGGATCAGCTGTTGATCTTAGGTCTGAGAGCAAAACAAGGTATTTGCTGTGCTGAAAAGTATGGAAGACAGTTTAGGCCATACTAATACAACGTAGTTGGAAGGCAAAGGGAAGCACTAATTTGCGAAGCGATGTGCGAAGTTGCGAAATGATGCATGGAGTTGTGAAACAGCTTCGTATTTTCGCTTCACAATTTATCTTCGCTACTTCACGCATCGCTTTACAAATTGGCGCCTCGCGACTTTGTTAATTTCTTAGCAACTGTACGCATGGATTTGCAAGATCATGCATCGCATTGTTGCTTCGCGCATACATTCACAACTTCGTTTGTGGCTTTACAACTTCGCGCAACGTTTCGCAGCTTCGCGCATTACTTCTCAACTTCGCCTCACAGTCGCCTTAACCGAGGTAAGAGTGAGATTGAAGCGAAAGGAACAACCTTGAACAAACCGATGTCTCCATCTAATTATAAGGTATCCGGGGAAACTATAAATACATAAAATGTTTTGATATATGAGAAGGTACAAAGAAGGCATTTATACAGATTAAACGACAGAACGTTAATAAAGGCTTGCGCATAAGGGAAATAATTTCATTTCCCAACATATGTTCACTACACAAACGTGTTTTCTTATGTGTTTGTTTATAATTTTAGTTTGACAGAAATCTATCAGACAGTGGCAGGAGTATTGATAGTGGTGTCCGTGGTTGTGTATTGCTTCGTCAAACGGAAGAAAATCAGAGATATTGCCAACCGCTTTCGTGGTAGACCAGCCTCAGCGATGCATCGAGGTTTGTTGATTTGTTTTTTTGTTTTAGACCGTGGCATAAGATGTGACATCATTAGGGGTGGTGGGGTAAGGGGTAGTTTTAGCGGTACCGGTAGAGTACAGGGTAGGTTAGATCACTGCTCAGAAGTAGGCTAAGAGGTAGCACAATGTATAGGGCTAATTCCTCTGTCTTAGCCCTACGTCACGCCTATCTCAACTCATGGTGAAAGTTGGAAATAGATCCGCCACTATGTCCGGCCTCTGATTTATCTGATTTTTCGCTGATTTTTAAAAAATACACTTAAACAATGACTTGTAATATACTTACCTGTAATATTTCTCTTGTGAAGGTTTTCGATTTTATTATTGCAAAGGGAGATAACTTTTACGTGTCAGCTTAAATCAAACTTTATTTAAACGTCAGGAAAGAAAGAAGGAGTATTATTGTGACTTTTGTGTACACAAAAAATCTGAGAAAAACCACAAAGGCCTATATGTTTTGAGAGGCGGGCGATAGCGGTGGATTCATTTCCAACTTTCACCATGAAAGGGGAATTAGCCCTATTCATTGTGCTAGCTAAAAGGTTTAGGGGAAGGTTTAATGTATTCTCTCCGTATTAGAAACGGACTGAAAGCTTTTCAACTTCAACAAATAAACTCCAAATTAATTTATTTGGAAATAAATAAGGTTTTGGGTTCGTTTCAATGTTTCAAAATCTGCTTAACAGCAAACAAACTGTAGGATATACCCAGTGATTTGGCGGCCATTTTGTTGTTTGAAGTTAACGCATGAAGAGTCTGATTCACGGGAGATTAAATACATATTAGAAGATCTAGATATTGTTGTGACTGTGACGTGACGTGCAGATTATATTTAAAAAGTATCAACCCTCAGCTATATGAGTCACAAAATGTGGCTCCGGCGATTGCGGGGTGGTTTTTACGAGGTTTCCTCCCGGTTTTCCACCGTAATAAGGCAAGGAACAGTGTGAAGTGGACAATCCATCGTTAAATAAGTGAAATGCCCTTGAGGACGATGTTACGATAATGGAAATGAAAGGAAAGATAACAAACAGACAAAAAATGACCCAGAATGAATCAGCAGTTCTGTAAATTGGTGATTGTGATTTGCGGATAGCTTACATATAGTTGCATTACAGCCAATTTGGCAATTGGCTTTGTAACTATAATATTTGGTACTTTTCATGTCAGTACCAAATAAGATGAAAAGTGCTCTATATATATGCGAGTTACCAAGTGAAGTGAACATTGGGAGCAATGAGCTCACTAAAACCACAAATTTTCGTATTACAGTCCATCTATTGTCACATGTGAGAGTAACATTATTAGAAGTTTAGAATTATGTGGCTTGTTTTTTTTTTGAAAGCCTGACTTGTGATGACCAGTGGTCAAACAAGCTGACAGACAATGATCAGAGATTGACAAATAAATACCTGTGTATTTTGAAATTCTAAATATACCGTTTATTTCAACATTGTGTCTTTGGGTGAATTAATGACTTACACTATTAAGGTTCACCTTTGTTACTTGTTCCATTAAAGTTGTGCCAAACTGATTTTTTCTATTATTTTTCAACAATTGAGCGAAGTTGTACTGATGGTCAGCAAATCGATCCTGCGCAACGCCCAGTCGAGACTTTCCCGTATGCCGCTGTTCCACCAGCTGGAGGACTGGTCGGTTACAGCACCCCAATAAATACAGGCTACAGCCTTCCCAGCGCTCCACCGCCAGTTTATTCGACTGTTGGACCGTAACGAAGCATGTATAAATTGCACATGTCCATTCAAATGTCAGTGGTTCTTTACATATGAGCATATACTGTATATTTGGAATAAACGAAGTATACCGATCTTTCTAACCGCTGCTGAACCAGGCACACTTTACACGCATTGAGCTCCTGAAAACATGGAACACGTTTATGCTATCGAATAAAAACACTTGCTGGTTGCAAACCGACTGACCACCCATGTTTGGGAATATTAATTGTTAATTGGGTCAAAATCATCAATAATTTGATTGTATTGTATAAATGTATATATTTTGAGTACATTGGGGCTTGTCTCCACCTCCACTTGCCTCCACCGGAATTCAAACGCATATATATATTCTAAAAATCAATCACACTGGCACAAGAATGTAGATCATATGTGTTTTTATTATTTTAATTTGAAACGTGTAAATAATTAGAATGTGTATAATGTGTACAGCTATATTATTGTTATTAACAATAGAAACCATTTCGTTTATATATTCAAACATAGAATTAGTTTTATTAACCGATAGCTGTTGAACACATATAATAGATAAAGATCGATTGTAATATAAATATATTAAATAACTACTTAATTAGCATTACTGACAAACTCAAGATGTCGAGTTTATCAACTCTCCTGTATTAGTTAATCAATAAAACGTACGTGACACAAGCCTTGTGGCTTACTGTGTACAGTTTGATGGAAATAAAGTTGATTTAAATTTGTTAAATGCCTTGTTTTTCAATTGTTTTTAGAACTATAGATAACAGGCAGTTTGTAGGAGCATTTTGTTTATCGGTGCTTTGAGAGCTAGGTACAATACACGGCAAATAAAACGTTCTGAAAATTTTATAACATCCGGCTTGGAGCGCACATCTCAAATATT
>JARFOD010128774.1:0-13951 GCA_031763545.1 Mopalia muscosa
GGAGGGGTCAGAGCAATGAAAAAGGAACAATTGTAACAACTCACAAGGTATCGACTACAAATATACAGCTTTGAAGAAAGAATGACATCTAATGATCTGTACACCGACACTACAATTTCTTAAAGGGATAGAAAATATTATTAACAAGTATAGTGAATGAGTGGGTATTGGTGGCCATTTTCATGTGTATGACACAAACGTTCCAAAACTTCCATACAAAATACGCTGAAATGGACTATAGCTAACTTTCGACAATGAATAAGAAATGTAAAACAAATCGATAAATACCAAATTAGCACTATTTAATGGCAAATTTCACTCTCATCCCTTTAACGCAAAGCACTGTACAGGTCGACATTCATTCTTTTCCCGCGAGACGGGTTTCTCCGAGATCGAACAACCTTAACGTCTGGAGGAGTTTGTCAACTAATCAGTTAAACTTTTAACATTTAATTAAGCCTTGGTTTTTCTTCACCGAAATGTGAAAAATGCATGCACAGTTAGGGAAAAACTTTATACACAAAAAGCCAACAACAATTGACACTATACGTCAACCATAAAATGTGAGGTGTTGTGATACGGTTACAAAGTTTATATTCCTCCAGTGCTAAGAAATACAGCACCGATTGCCTTTTAACAAACTGTCCTTAGCCAGAGGACTTCTAATCGCTCAAGAGGTGTCACATTTATCCCCAAAAGTTGCATCTTGGGGAGCTATGCTTAGCCTATACAGATGCCGGGGCCTTTCGCATTTGCAAAAAACATTAAAATCCTATCTTTTGTCGCATGGTGTATATACATGTTAAAAGACGTCGACAGTATGTCTTAGGAGCGATGACATATATGCGCATCTTTCGTTTCCCACCTGTTCAGCTATTAATAAAATTTTACAAAATTAGGGTGTAGGGTAATATGTGATAACGTTAAATAAAACAACAATTTAAAAACCTGAATCTTACCTATTCAGCAATCTTAAAAAATCTCAAGAACTTTGAAAACGATAAGCCTGTGAAGTCTGGGTAATGCAAAAACACATATACAGAAAACAAACGGCTGTTAGGAGTTATACGTGATAATAAGCTATCGTTGCGTTAACATAAAGACGTAAAATAATATTGAATTATTTGAGTGATGCATATAGGTCTTGCCAGGGCTTCCGGAAAAGACTGGATCTGAAAAAAAATCGCTGTTTCCCTTCTTGGAGACAATGCTAATATTATATGATTATCTCAATATTATTTAATATTTTCACAGGATGGAGACAAGGAAAATAAAGCACGTTCCAAATTTAAATGTGTTATAAAAATTGTCCTATTTGGATGTAGCTATATATGTCCTAAAAACGAAAGTAAAATAACTAAACAAGAAAGTGTCTTCTCAAAGCTGTGTAAAGATAATTTTGGATAAGAATTTTAACACACTCCCCCTCATTCTTTTGGGGTTTGTTTAATGTAAACAATTGTAGATCGTTTATATACATAAGAATATTTGTAGATTGCGTTCCTACATAGTTTTTTGGTCATATAGATAAACACTACAACACATGGAGGGTCCCTTTGGCTTGTATTTATCTAAACGTTTCACCTCAAGTTGCTGGATTAATTTTTGAGTCGATTAGAAAGTGAAGATGACATGTATTTTCGTTATTTTGGAAAAACATTTTCTTAGTTTGAACAGTTTCTTGTATAATTTTGCAATGAATAATTTTTGTGTCTTTAAGAAAGTGAAGCGTAACATTTTCTAATAGTTTGAACAAATTCTAGTTCAGAAAATGTTGCAGGTTGAAACACGTACGGGAATCGAACACGAGTAGAAGGCCGGGTGGCTGAGTGGTCTAGGTGGCTGGGATTTAAGTACTGCTGGCGATTCGATGCCTAACTCCGAGGGTCGTGGGTTCGATTCCCGGACGGGTTTTAACCTGCAAAATTTTCTGAATTAAAATCTGTTCAAGCTAAAAAAGTGTTACCCCAAAATAACGAAAATACTGTATAATTATGCAGCTGGGAACCCTTCCTGGAATCGAACTCACAACCCTATGAGTTAGGCACCGAATCGCCAACAGTAGGCCTAAATGCTGGCCTCCCAGACCATTCGGCTACGCTCACTCCAATAATTTATCAACTTTAGACCTGACACAAGTCCAATTAGGCGATTGCATATTGCAAAGCATAAAATTGATGCATATCTTTATATATAATGTCTTTTTTTTATGTAAAGATCATATAAAGCCAAATTATATCATATCAGTAAATGGAGATGTTGTTGTTTTGAGAATTACTGTATCGGAATCGGTTCTTCTTGTAGCTGGAGAACCATAACAGTGACACAAACTTTCCGACGATCAAACTTACGTCGAAAAACGGATAGCACTGGATTTAAGGAGCAGAAGATTTCAGCACAATTCTTTAAAAGCAATTATTTACGTTAATAAAACACCGTGAGTATTTTAGTGAACCCTTTACTTGTGTGGTTATTGGACCAGCTGCAATGCTATTCAATCGGGAGTGGTCAAACTGGACAATGTTTAGTCGAATACATGACCTGAGGATCGACCTGTTGAAACAGTTATAAACACCAATATTTGCGCCCAAATAACCGCATTAATGAAGCAAATTTACCTAGGCTTAATCAGCAGTTTGAGATAGATGTGGACAGAGAGGACCACGCCAGTTTACATACAATTATTTATTGTTTGCCAATGATCGATCTGCGCGGTGCAACTGAAAGGAAAAGGGATTGGCATGTAGTGCTAGGGGAGGGAGAGGTGGGATTTACGGTCAGAGGTTAAATCAGGCAAATCACTATTTCATGGATTTACTGGTATGCTGCGAATGTCCTATGGTATTGACAAGAACACTTTCTCCGATATAAATATAGAATGGTACGCACCGCTTCATTTCGGTTTCATATGAATACATAGCCACTTAATAACCACTTAAAACCGTTTTTGAACCATTATCCAAATGTATCCCCACGTCCAAATATTATCATAGATCTTTATTTATTATAATACTCATACTTTTACCATAAGAATATAAAGGATTATGTTTTTTGACATCGTGCAAAGATTTTTTTAATTTCAAAGTTACAACTCTCAAAGTACCCTTGCGGAGGACTGAGAGGGAGCTTCCCGTTACCCTCGGGGCTAAAGGGCAACATGAAGCCGATCTGTTCATGAGGTATTTGTATTGCGTTCGGTGATTATCCGATTTTTCTTCTTTCTTGACTTTCTTTGTCGCCAGTGTTGTCGGTGGTGGTTTCCTTCACCCTGGCGCTGGTACACCGCCATGTGAGTGAATTAAGTACGGCGTTAAACCCCAGTATGTAAAAAAAAAAAGTCCGTTTTACGTTGGTGACGTCGCACATAAAACATTTTTAAAAACACCGCAACCAGCAGTTTGGACAAAAATAACCTTGAAAACAATACCCTATATAGCGGAACGAATAATTGTTCGTTGACGATTCAATTAGTGCTCTCCGGATAACGGTTTGCTTGCTCAAACTTCAATGTTGATCTGGTATCTACAAACTTGGAATATGTGAGAAACTGGTAAATTTCTGAAGAAGCTGTGTGGAATTGTCTCCATTGCTGTACCCATTTGCGAGGATTTAGAGGGTGCTAGCGAAAAGACAAAAGCATACAAACAGCTGACGGCGATCAGGTGCAGCTTATACGGCTTTAAATATCTAACACCTTACTAACAAAACAGTTAAACGAAATAATTGGAATTTTGTTGGGTATTTTTCTTTTTATTTCTATTTAACTAATTTCGAAAAAATCGATATATTTTATGAAGGTATATTATTAGGTATATCTATATATAGACATGAAAACTGATGCATAATTGTTGTGTCTTTTAGAAAGTGAAGTTTTTAACAGTATTTTCGTTATTTTGGGACAACACTTTCTTAGTTTGAACAGATTCTAGTTTAGCCTTTTGAAGGTTAAAACTCGTCCGCGGATCGAACCCACGACCCTCAGTGCTGGCGTTTCGGTGCCTAACTATGAGGGTAGTGGGTCCGAGTGTTATCCACAAATAACGAAAATACTGTTATGAAAACGGATGTTAGTGTAAGATGTTTGTAAGCCTAAAAAAGGTCTAACACTTAACTTAACCCTTTTAAAGTTAAGTTAAGTGTTGGACCTTTTTTGAGGTTACGGTTTGGGTTTACGTTAATCGTAAACCTAAACCGTAACCTAGCCTAGAACTTTAAAACAATCAAATAACAAAGATGATGTCGTACCTTGCATGATGGTCGAACTTTAAAACAATCAAATAACAAAGATGATGCCATACCTTGCATGATGGTCGAACTTTAAAACAATCAAATAACAAAGATGATGTCATACCTTGCATGATGGTCGAACTTTAAAACAAGTAAATAACAAAAAATAACAAATTATTCCGAGGCAATACTCATTCAGAACTGCCTGCTAATCATATACGAGTTAACAGAAACATGCTGACGTATAGTACTTAAAGCTGTAAACGACCAAACCTAGAACACTCGATAATTCGGCATAAACCTCACAGAAAATCACTTGTTAAAAGAGAAAATTACTGTATACAATTTGGTCGCATCGTAAAAAAACAACCATAGAATACCAAACGTTTCAAGTTTACGAACTCCGATTTACCTCTTACGTTCTTGCTTTTCAGTTTCGCTGTAAGTACAAAGCTAGCACAGCGACCAACCAAAACCTCGTCCCGTGCATGCAACCATCTACACGTGCATGGATAGAAACAAATTCGCATTATCATGAGATAAGATAGATGAATGATAAGTGGATTTTAGCTATGATAATATTGATTGTCAACATAAAGCGAGACAGTGCAGTTACTATAATACTAAACATTGTGTGGTAGATAACTACACAGAGAGTACCGTATCGCATAAACAGTTAAAAACGTATTGGCTATATATTGACCTGAGTATCCGCTTGTCATTTTGGAGTTTGTAGCGATATTCGAAAAACAATATAATGTTCATAAATGACAAACAGATGTTCGATCTAAATAAGCTTATCTTGTCTATAAAATAAATGATTTCCCTTTATTTCAGATCTGACATAACCAAATGAAATCTCTCCATAAACCATAGGCAAAAAGTAAAGGGTGTGCGCTCTCCATGGTATTCGGAAACAGCCTCACTATTTTCTTTTTATTTCGATCCGTCTTAACGTTGTACAGAACGTTCATGTCCCAATGTCTTTTAGGGGATTACAAATTTACAGCCAAACAAGGCTTTTAATTATTGTAACAATCGTTATTCTTCTCCCGAATGTTCTTCACTTGAGTTTTAATACAGAACAGATTCGGCATCAGTTGCGAATCGCCCGTTTCAGCGGAACGATGATTAAGTTACTTGGTTTTAAATCTGACGCCTTCTATTGAGACGAATGTTGGCTCGTTAAAACACAAACGTCTTTAGCGTATTTTAATTTATAAAACCGTTCGTAACGGCAGAAATTCAAGGCTGCCACTAATCTTGAATAAATCCGTAAAAGACCGAAGAAATCCCGACAACACCTTTTCTCGTGAACTCTGGCATCTAAAAGGCAAACAGAAACACTACAGTGTCTTTTGTTTATGGACACGATTGTTATTCCTGATATGTTGCTAATAAGAAGGGATTTATAGAAATTAAAATTCAATGCGACCGTCATCTTTACCACGAGCAAACTATAAATATACATTTTTTTCTTTAAAAACAATTCAAATAACGTTTGAAATTAAAATTAAATTTTTTTTGAAACCACGACGTAGGACCTTTAATAAAAAGAAAAAGTTTGTGTTGGCTCTCACAGTTCGCTTCACCAATTTGTGAGATGCCAGTAATTCCGGTTAGTTCAAACAAACACCACAAATCAAATTTCTCACACCGTAAAAAAAGAAATCTTTCAAAAAGCTATGGAGGTAATTGAATAACACTTTACTGAGGAAGTTCCTTGGACTTGTTTTGGATATTCTAGAAATGTTGGAATAATCCTTGCCCCGAGGAAATTTCACCTATATATTCCTTTCAAATTATGGTATATTCCGCTTCTTTGGAAGAATATTCAAGTTCTTTACTGTGAAATGTTTGACGTCGTACTCAAGAGTATTTCACTTACATGACACTGCACCTAGCCTATGGAAAACCGGGAGGAAACCTCGTAAAAACACCCCGCGATTGCCGGAACCACAACATGTGGCTCGATAATATACCTGAGTGTCAACAGGTGGACTCGATCCGGTGAGCGGTACATCGAAGCAGGTTCAGTTTAGTAAGCGCAAACACAACCACTAAGCCACGGCTTAAGTAAATGGAGAGAGAAAACATATATATGTATATTTCAGAAAAGCAATCACTCTGGCACAGGGATGTAAATCAATTAAAATCGAAGAATCATCTTATGTTCTAGATAACTCCCAGAGACAAGTTTTTTAATAAACCATATCACGAGTTGTGTTATGGGTAATCTACAGACATCTCGAGAGAAGGTAATGAGCATTAATTGAGTGTAAATAGTATTGCTAAAAATGTATCTAAGAAGATATTCGGCATGGATTATGAATGAATCAGCCTACAACTAGTATTTCAGAGATATAGAGTTTAACCAATGAATACGTCTGTTAAACAGAATGAGTACAACATGTCTGATACTGAGGGAAGTTTTGTCTTAACCAGTAGGTCTGTTATATAGAGAGATGTATATATCTTGCAACTTTTAACTCACTTTCTCGTAAGCGGACCTGTTTACTGGTTGATTTCTATTTCTGTGAAATACCTTTTTGAGGCGTACAAACAATCAGTATGCCTATAATAATAATAATACGTTTAATCGTGTGATATATAAGTTTGTAAATATGAACAAACGTCGGCTCGTTGATTGTCAATTCATTCTATAACCAGTTTCCATAACAAAACTACAGACATATAAATATATTTTAAATAAAAGAAGAGAGAAAAATTTGCTTGCCTCCACCGGGATTCGACATACAAATATACATAAATAATCAACGCGGTAGCACAACAAGCTCCATTTGATTAAGTTGTCACAGTTTATTCATTAAAAATAACAGATTATTTCACATATCTATAATGCAAAGAATATACTTCCGGTCTCAATAAAACACATCGTGGATATAACGAAGACCAATATTTCCGGTTACTCTCAACTGTTCTCTCTTTCTTCCAGGCCAATGGGTTCCAGTGTAATAGGGTGAAAAAGCTAGGTACATATCCGGGAATATACACCACTGCCCTAAGCAGCTGAAAGAAAGGTTGTCGGAGTTATTGACCGCTAACATCCGTATGATAATATTCATGTTTGTTAATGACAGGTTTCCCGCCTGGTGTATAACAAATATGCTGTCATAGAAACTGGATATCAACACATCATGGCACGCGGAAACCACTTGTCAGTCAGTTTTGATTGGTTGGCTCTTTTAACACACAAACGAATTTCGAAGAAGCCCAAATGAATAATTTTCTATAAAATAGTGAATGGTTACATTCTGCATTTCATATATGAATTAACTTATATTTGTATATTAAAAATAACTTATATCTTTTTCTTTTTTGAAAACAACGAATCAGAATCAGGCAAATCGTTGTTTGCCCATCTACCCGAGGCAAGTCATGGCAGCTCCACATGTTGTACGTAAATTATCATGAATATCATGAGTTTCTCGCCTCGACTTCCCATGTCTAGCGAAGATGCCCTAGACGAGGTACGTTGAAACGTACATATGTGCAGAAAACGAAGGTACACTATTTTTTATGATAAAGACAACAAAATAGCCGATAAGATTATTTTTTTCTATAAAAAGTGAGACGAAAAGTGACAACAATAAAAACAATTTGTAAAAAAAAATAATAATAATAAAAAAATGAACAATAACTCTAACCAAAACGAATGCTCCTAATTATTTTAAAAAGTGTTAAAAATGTAATTTGAGAAAATGATAAATAACACGAATTGTTGGACATGAGTCACATGACGCAGGTAAAATATATACCACATCGACACTGTCTTTATACAGTAGATAGAATTTGGAAAAATCTTCTTCTATTACCCGAAAGGCAATTGTACTCTGAAACTCTAAGATAAACAAAATAAAACTACAAAGCATCAGGGGATTGATCGCACGTATACCTCTGTTTTATTGTATCTTAATTTTATGTGTGCATAAACTGTCAAGATAAATCTAGATTAGTTTTTTGGGAATTTTTGAACCACTTGTGTTATTTTTCCTCGGTGTTGAACTGTTGATACGAACTCAATTTTGTCAGGATTCAGTCGAGTTTTCAGAGACTTTCGTTGTCACCTCCAAATGTCCATGGCTTATCCGCGAAGCTGAACCCTTACGTTAAAGAGAATATAGGCAGAGGCAAAAGCCTGCAGCGAGTAAATCGTGGACAGTTAAAGCGGCTAAAGGGTTTTACATGACAACCTGTGACCGCATATTCCACAGTACTGGCCTCTCGGCGGCTGATTAACGGCTCAACATAGATAACTGGGACCGCGAAGCTAACACATATACGGCTATTCGGTTCATTCAAAGGATGCCCCACAGATGTGACCTTTTGTTCCACGCATGAAGCCAGTCCTACTGTCCACAATTCTCTTTTTTGTTTTTAATTGTTAGCATTTTAAACATACCTATATTGTATTTCTGTTTGACAAAATTTACAGAATACGTTTAATATCACAGAAAAGTTTCCTAAAGATAAATTACACTCGTAAGGTAAAGGATATATGATGGAAAGACTTGGTGTGGATTGATTGTTTAGACGAGGTTTAAAGCCGTACTTAAGGTTATTTCACTCACATGACGGCGCGTCAGCCCAATGGGTGAGGGAAACCACCCTCCACAACGCTGACAACAAACAAAGACATCACGAACAAATACAGGACGCTCACAGGACAATGCAAAGACATCACATTCCTGTTCCTCTTTATCTCTGGAAGCACCAGAGCAACAGGAAGCTCCCTCCAACCACCTGCACCTAGGTATGGATAACAACTTAATAGTTTGTTTTAATAAGGCGTTTCTCTCATGCCAGAAATTACGGCAGCGTAGAGGGGCCACGTTGTGAAAAAAATTCTGCCAGATTATCTCATTGTTAGGAGATAATAAGTCCTAATTAGGAGATCATAAGTCCTAATTAGGAGATAATAAGTCCGAATTAGGAGATACTATATCCGAATTAGGAGATACTATTTCCTAATTAGGAGATAATAAGTCCGAATTAGGATATAATAAGTCATAATTAGGAGATAATAAGTCCTAATTAGGAGATAACACTACGACGATAGGTTCTTATGGGAAGACGAAATGACCTACTCGGAGGACAATAAGTCCCATTGGGGAGAGCCCGCGGCCGTGGCTCAGTGGTAGCGAGTGCGCTTCCTGAACTGAACATGCTTCGATTGACCATTCACGGGTTCGAGTCCACCTTTCGACCATCAGGTTTATGAGCGAGTCACATGTTGTGTCTCCGGCAATCGCAGAGGTCGTTTTTACAAGGTTTCCTCCCAGCTTTCCACCGTAATAAGGCCATGTACAGTGTTAAGTGGACAGTCTGTTGTCATATAAGTGAAATACCCTTGAGTATACAACATTAAACACCAATCAAACAAACAAACAAAACCATGGCTTATGTTTTGCTTGGATAGCAAATGAAGGGTGTCCAATCAAAAGAACAAACAAGCTGAGCCGTATTTGTGAGTGTTTGTGGTTCTTCTGTTACTACTGCTTGTCGGATTGTCAATCCTTAAGAGAGTTAAAATTCGTATGTTCATGTTTAAAAGAAGGAAAAAGTAGCCTGTCAGTACATGTACATATATTTCTAAATAGATTTCCATGAAAGTAAATTTGTGCTTTTATAGAATTGAGTGTCTACAACATGTGCAATATGCATAAACATTGACCTTCAATAATACCTCTTAATAATAGAGTATGCATTATATAGAAAAACATACAAAACTAACTTCATAATTTTTGTGTAAAAATTCATGATAATTAAAATAAATATTCTTTCCATATATTTTTAATAAATGAATGAAGAAAAAATTTGATTATTTCAAACGGGATTCGAACCCGAGACATTTGAGTTACATTTCTATATACATTTAACATAATATATCAGTTGTTGACTTAGTTCTTATCAAAGCTATCTCTGAAATGATACTTCTTTGAAGTAACGTATACATTTTTATAAAAACCTCTAATATCATAATGTTGTACTGGTTGTAACATGAACATGTATATTGTCAACTCAAGCCTGTTGATATATTGAGTCACTAAAAGGGATACATTTTTCATTATATTCAATCTACAGACCTAAACCGAAGCCTCGTGGAAGAAAAGATGATGGTTATGATGAAATAAGGGGACAATCACCTGAAATACGTTCCAGAGACAGTCGAACACCTGAGTTGGTTAATGGCAGGAAAACTCCAACAATATCTGGTAGAAAAACTCCTTCAGATACTGGTCGAAAAACTCCTGTTGATGGTCGAAAAACTCCTGTTGATGGCCGAAAAACTCCTGTTGATGGCCGAAAAACACCTGTTGATGGCCGAAAAACACCTGTTGATGGGCAAAAAACACCATCAATTTCTGCAAGGAAAAGCACTATAGATACTGGAAGAATTCCCACTGAAAGAAAAACGCCAACTTCGGATATTTTTGGGAAGTCTGGGAAATCATCAGCTCTTGATTTTCTAGAGTCTGAAAAGGAGGAAGAAACAAAGGAGGAGAAGAAAACTCCTAAAGTGACACCACGTCGCATGTCAACTAAATCTGACAGTAGATCACGAACAAAATCTCCTGTGCCTGTTGGAAGGAAAACACCCACTCAGGTCAAAAAAGGTGCTGGAAAGAAAACAAACTCACGTTCATCTTCTCCAGATGAGGGTAAGAAAGATGATGATATTAACACAAGACGAGCATCTGTTATGGATTTCATGTTGGGGGATTCTACTGAACAGAAACCAAAACCCAGAAAATCTCGCTTAACCAGAGCTAACTCGCAGGACTCGATCACCGATGAGTTGGACCCGGCTGTGGAAGAGAAAGGTCGTCGCAGCCGTTCACAATCCAGGGGTACTCCTAAATTAAAGCGGGATCCCAGTAACAGTTCGATTTGTGAAGATATCCAGGGAGAACCTCTGTCTGTGGATAAGAACCAAGACCCAGATCAACCATTCACTATTTCTAAAAGGTAAGTCCCTTTGCAATCTCTTATATTATCATAGCCCTAAGGCGAAGGGCAGTTTGTTTGAAGAGTATCAATGTTGTCTTTACTTACCACAAATTAACTTTCCAACATTATGGAAACCAGTTCTCTGGATGAATAAAATATAGGCGAGTGATCCATGACTCTCATACATTTAGATTAAGGTGAGCTGTGGAGAATTTGTAATGTTAACGTAATTAAGTTGGCAATAAGATTTAATAAAGCAGGCGAGTAAGCCGACACTATCCTTATTCTTAACTTCGGTGAAGTATGAAAGTGTTTTCACAAAATAAAGGAAACGCTGTGAATACTCATTTTCTAAAGGACACAAAAATTAATAGATCACGTAGCTGTATTCATCATGTATTCTGTTGAAAATAGAAAAAAACGCTTAGTTGAGCTGAAAATAAGTAAGTGATGAAAGTGGATTAAAACGGCTTCTATTACATATTTCGCCGGACTAAGACACACATTTGGAGCCCTAGTAATGATTGCATCACCCATCACTTTTTCACACAGATGGCCCATTTATGTCCCTGCATTTGATATGCCCAATTACTTTATAATACAAACTTTTATGATGATCCGATTGACAAAATTGATCAAAGTCAGTTGCAAAATGTAAATACGGATGAACACTGCAAACAATTGTGAAAACCTATAATTTGCATAACCACGGGAAGACCCTGTTTGGTCTGTTTTCCCCAACAACACAGGTCTGCCCCAGTCATATGTTCCTTCAAATTGAAAACACTGTCCATATGTCGCAATCATATCAAAGTTGGTCAAATAGTCAACATTTTATACAACAAAGAACATGTTAAAAAATGAAGGCACACCCTAGAACTATGGAGAGTAGATTTCACACTCCTTGATAAATGGAGGAGTATTTTACACACCTTGGTTTCATGTGTCATTTCTGTTATCTATGGATAACATTTCTACATTTTTATCCGAATACCTGGCTTGCTTAATTGAAGATGTTTACATCCAGGCATCTGAAAAATAACACATCTAAACAATTTTCAATGTGTGCAAGAATAATTGAACTTCCTTAAATTACTAACACTATCTGACACCAAGCAATTTCAATAATATTATTGTTTAATTATTATTATTTTTATTTTCAGTTCTTCTGGTCCACAGAGGTCGGATAAACAACAAGCTGAAGATGCCATTAACTTTGTGGCAGGGGCTCAGGATAAATCAGGCATGCAGTATATAGAACCAGACAAAGAGAAAAAGACAAAGTTTGTATTCACAGAATAGATTTGTTGTTTGTCTGATTGGGGGTTTAACGTCATACTCAAGGGTATTTCACTTATATCACGATAGATTCTCCACTTCACACTTTTCCTTGCCTTACCAAGGTGGAAAACTGAGAGGAAACATAATAAAAAATCAAGCACACCATTGCCAGAGCCACATCATGTGACTCACTCCTGGTCGAGAGACAAGTCTTGATCCTGTGAAAAGTACGTCAAAGTAGGATTAGTAAGCTCACTTGCTATCCACCAAGCCACGGTCACAGGCCTTACACAATAGAAGACCTTTCTGATTAACTCTGCTTATACATAAATGAATCTAACAAAAAAAAATCCAACCAATTGAACAAACATGAATTCATTTGAAGGATTGATGATACAAAATGTATGTCACAAAATTCCTATTTTATTTACATGTAGGTCACATGATATTCTTCAATATTATGCAAAAACATTTAATGAGGATGGTAAAAAAGCTGACCTTACTAATTTTTGGACTTCTACTGATCACATCCCCAATTCTGGACCTGGTTCTAGTTTCCAGAACAGTTTCCTCTCTATGTAAAAATTGGTATCCTTTGCTTTCTATGCCTTTGTGCACTCAATCTTTTTTGTAAAGGGTAAAATGAATCATTACAATTAGGCTGTTTAGTTCTTATAAATGTTTTGTTTTTTCTGTATTTTTAAACAGGAAAAAATCTGGTCCCAAATTCCTTGCCACTCAAAGGCCCAAACCTCGATATCCATCCAAACCAGGGGAGATAATTGATATAGAGTCCCCAAGCACATTTGAAGACACAGTATCAATACGAAATGCCATCTTCGTTGAGTGGTATAAAGAAAGAGCAAAGAAAACGAAAGAAGCTCTTATTGAAAAAAAGAAAAAAGAAACAGAGGAAGAGGAGAAAAAGAGAAAGGTGTGTTTTCTTTTGGTGATGAAAGTCTGTGAAACTCTTCTTAGATTTTAAATGAGTATCTTCATTTTAGCACTTAATTTATTGCCCCAAATTATTAGAATTCTTTTTTATAGATTTTACAGATTTATATATGATAACATATACCCTTTAAGATAAGCATCTGTATTTAAAGCTTTCTAAGATTGAGTGTGAAATGGATGGTTCATAGAAGTCTTCAATAGGTAGTTAAGCTGGAGAATCATTTTTTAAAAAAAACTCTGTTCAGACTCCATTTCTTATGTTTAATAAATGAATAGTTGAACATTAAGAAATTTAAAGAAATAAAAAAACAATATGACACTAAAGAAATGAAATTTTTTCAGTAAAATGAGTTGACCCCTGGAAATGATTTATGGTCTTTCAATCAATCCCCGTGAGGGAGTAGGTGGTCCATGGCCCTGCAGAATACTCCCTCGGCTTCCTTGGTCGATCGTAAGAGACGAGAAAAGAGGTTGCTTTATGTTGCCCTGGTGTTCGCAGAGCTAAAGGGTAACGGGA
>JARFOD010128785.1:0-13951 GCA_031763545.1 Mopalia muscosa
TAGTGATAACAAGAATTGTTATAGGAAATGTTACCTGCAAAACTAGACCATGTAGGGAAGCTTTGAATAAAATATTATTCATAACAAGAATTGTTATGGGACAAACAGACAGACGGACAGACAGACACACACACAGGAATGTTACCTGCAAAACTAGACCAGGAAATGAAGTCAGAATGACTGTGGGCTAAAAATGATCAACTAGGGAACGCTTACATAAAATGTCAACAAATTTTTTTAAAAATGATATCACAAAACTAACTGGTAGTTGTATTGCATGTACAAGCTATTGATGTGCATGTAAAGCTTGAACTCTAACCCTAAACCTAGCCCCAAATCTAAGCCTTAAACTAACCCTAAATCTGACAATAAAACTAACCCTAAATCTAACACTAAAACTAATCCTAAATCTGACACTAAAACTAACCTTAAATCTGGCACTAAAACTAACCCTAAATCTGACACTAAAACTAACCCTAAATCTGGCACTAAAACTAACCTTAAATCTGACACTAAAACTAACCTTAAATCTGGCACTAAAACTAACCTTGAATCTGGCACTAAAACTAACCCTAAATCTGGCACTAAAACTAACCCTAAATCTGACACTAAAACTAACCCTAAATCTGGCATTAAAACTAACCTTAAATCTGACACTAAAACTAACCTTAATTCTAACACTAAAACTAACACTAAATCTAACACTAAAACTAACCTTAAATCTGACACTAAAACTAACCCTAAATCTGACACTAAAACTAACCCTAAATCTGACACTAAAACTAACCCTAAATCTGACACTAAAACTACCCTTAAATCTGACAATGAAACTAACCTTAAGTCTGACACTAAAACTTACCTTAAATCTGACACTAAAACTAACCTTAAATCTGACACTAAAACTAACCCTAAATCTGACACTAAAACTAACCCTAAATCTGAAACTAAAACTAACCCTAAATCTAACTTCATTAATGTGAGCTGTTGGTAAGGAATCTCTCTCCTCAAAAGTGAAGCTCTAGATAACCATTTTTATCCCAGTTAAAGTAAAATCACACAATTACATGTAGTCAACACAGAAAATACGTTCAAATTTATTTTCTTTTTGTTTTTATTTTCCTACAACTGCAACCTCAGTAAAAAATTTTACATTGTCCAACTCAAATAAATTAACCAGGACGGTGTGAATGTGAAATTCGTTGCATGAACGGAGAAGTCATTATTGATTTTTCTAGTCAAGTGACTAAAGTGATATAACTCCTGTATCAATTAACTGTTAATTGTCTTTGTAGCAAGATAATTGTATTGATTAATGTTACTGTGGACTTCACGATGGTTTGTTTGCTGTGTGATTAGGGTTGGTTGTTTGTTTGGGGTGTAAAGGCTTTACTTAAGAGTATTTCACTCATATATTGGCCCACCAGCTCAATGGGAGAGTAAATCCCCCTTTCAACCATTACAACAGACAAGGAATTGTTTGTTTGCTTGATTAGGGTTTTATGTCGTACTCAAGGGTATTTCACTTATAGGACGATTTGCCAGCCCAATGGGTGAAAGAAACCACCCTCGACACCACTGGCAACAAAAAAATACAGGACGGGACAAATACAGAACAACAGGATGCAATACAAACACCACAAACAGATCGGCTTCCTGTTCACCCTTTACAATGTAGCTCTGAGAGCACCAGGGCAACATGAAGCTCCCTCAAACCACCGGCACAACAGACAAGGAAAACACAGGACAAAACTAGAACAATCAATGAAGGCAATGCAACGACATCATAAATAGATTGGCTCCATGTTGCCTCTTAGCTTCAAGAGCACGAGGGCAACAGGATTATTTGTTTGTTTGGGATTTTGTGTCATACTCAAGGGCATTTTAGTTGTATGACGACGGATTGTCCACTTCACACTCTTCGTTGCATTATTATGGTGGAAAACCTGGAAAATTTTGTTTGTTTGATTGGTGTTTTAACGTCATACTAGAGGGTATCTCACTTATATGACGATGGATTGTTCACTTCACACTGCACACAGCCTTATTACGGTGGAAAAGCTGGGAAGAAGCCTTGTAAAAACCACCCCTGCGATTGCAGGAGCCACATCTTGTGATTTACTCATACACGTATACCTGAGGGTCGACAAACGGACTCAATCCTGTGAACAGTACATTGAAGTAGGCTTAAAAAGCTCACTCTAAAAGCTTTACCACTAAACCACAGGCCGATAATGACGGGTAAAAAATAAGAATTTAAACATAGGAATGATAGGAGAATTGAACATTATGACAGGTAAAATTTCTCAGAAATGGATTTGTGATAGACACGTTTCCAATCATGCCCAAGAGACAGCTGGAAAGAGAAATTGTTTATACAAGTACATGTGTATGGCCTGAGTCAGAAGAATCCAGGTTAATTTAACCTATAATTAGGTCAGAGAGTAGCTACCAATCTGTACAATCAATCAAAGAGACCAATATAGCCATTGTCAAAGAAACTGGTGCATGTCCATACATAGCATAATGGTGGTTCAGAAATAATTGTTCATTGTTTGCTTGTTGTGATAAAAATATTTATACAGGTTAGAAAAAAAACATTTCTGCAAAGGCTATAAATGGGCTGTGCTGATAAAAACATTTCTACAGAGGCTAGAAACGGACTTATTTGATAAAAACACTACAGAGGCTAGAAATGGGCTGAGCTGATAAAAACATTTTTACAGAGGCTAGAAATGGGCTGAGCTGATAAAAACATTTCTACAGAGACTAGAAATGGGCTGAGCTGATAAAAACATTTCTACAGAGGCTAGAAATGGGCTGAGCTGATAAAAACATTTCTGCAGAGGCTAGAAATGGGCCGAGCTAATAAAAACATTTTTACAGAGGCTAGAAACAGACTTATTTGATAAAAACACTACAGAAGTTAGAAATGGGCTGATCTGATAAAAACATTTTACAGAGGCTAGAAAAGTATCACATCATCTTACCTATTTATTTTCTCCCATCGTCCACTGTTGTACATAGATTAACTTGTTTCCTTTTGTTTTATAGTATATTGTTAATTTAGATAGATCATTTATCTTTTCTTGTTGTTGTACATAGATTAATATGTTTATAGTATATCGTTGATGTAATTAGATCCTTTTTATCTGTATGTGTGCATGTGAGTGTCTGTGTGTGAGGGCCTCGGGGAAGATCAGCAATCTGTTGACCGAGTTGTATTTTGATATTAACCCCCAAAAAATAAAGTTTATTATTATTATTATTATTGATTTGAGGCTACAGAGGCTAGAAATGGATTGTGCCGATAAAAACATTTCTACAGAGGGAATAAATCGCCTGATTTGATAAAATACATTTCTACAGAGGCCAGAAATGGATTGTGCCGATAAAAACATTTCTACAGAGGGAATAAATCGCCTGATTTGATAAAATACATTTCTACACAGGCTAGAAATGGATTGTGCCGATAAAAACATTTCTACAGAGGGAATAAATCGCCTGATTTGATAAAATACGTTTCTACAGAGGCTAGAAATTAACTGATCTGATAAAATACATTTCTACAGAGGCTAGAAATTAACTGATCTGATAAAAACATTTCTACAGAGGTTTAGTAAGAAATGGTCTGGTCTGATAACAAAATATTTCTAGAGGCTAGATATGGACTGATCTGATAAAAACATTTCTACAGAGACTAGAAATGGACTGATCTGATAAAAACACACAGAGGCTAGAAATGGACTGAGCTGATCGAAACATACAGAGGATATATAGAAATGGACTGAACTGATCAAAACATTTCTAGAAGCTAGAAATGGGCAGAAGTGATAATATAACATTCCTGTACAGATTCAGTAAGAAACAGACTTACGTGTAGCTAATCAAAACATTTCTACAGAGGATAGAAATGAACTGAGCTGTCTGTCCAACCTGTAATCTAGTCACAGGAGACCCTATTTATACACATCCACAGTGGCCAAGACAAGGGTAAATTAACACCCTAATTAAGTTAGAAGCCAACTCAGGTCAATAATTGTGCACTAGTTCACAAGAAAATTACAGGCCAATTATACATGTACTGATAGCCTACTGACATCTAGTCAGCGTCCAATTAACCGTGTTCAAAAGGTACTATAAAATTAATGACCTGACCGAGTTCGTACAGAGTTAGAATCATCATAAAATTCAGAAATTTCCAAGGAAAAAAATTGTGGTTTTCCAGGAAACTCGTGTCGTTATTAAAGGCAAAGTAATATTTTTTATTCGTTTTCAAGATCTGTACAAAAAAAACTTGAAATATCTTAATAAACGATAAAAGACTGTTAAAACCCTATTTGACCATGGAAATCATTTATTAACTCATTCAAATTGTATAAAAGTGAGTCACATGATATGGCTACAGAAATCTTGCGGACTGTATTTACGAGGTAAACTCCCAGCTTAACACAGTAATAAGGCAAGGAACAGAAGACAATCCGTCATCGTATAAGTGAAATATCTTTGAGTATGACATAAAACCCCAATCAAACAAACAATGAAAACTAGAACAAACATGATGTGAAGTGTTTCCATAATGTTGGAAAGTTAATTTTTCTCCAGTGCTAAGTAAAGACAGTATTGCTGCAGGTACTCTTCAAACAAACTGCCCTTAGCTTGAGGGCCATTAAAATCTAAAAAAAATTAAATATGTGCAACAAATTAGTAAATTGGAAACAAATGAGCAAGCAAACAACATTGTATTGACAGTGAGCACTAATGCTGTAAACCATACATACACATCCGTGATACTAATTGATATTTGGCATGACACAAACATGTTACTTCCATTTGATTTCCAGCTTGAGTGCATCCTACGTCAAATCGAATTACAGCTTACCTCCGTCCCTCTTTTTAAATATAATTACCAGCCAAAGAGAAAGGACGAAATTAATTACATGCAAATCAATTTTTATCTGTGTTCTTTAGAGAGAGGGAGGACCAGTTTACAAAACACATTAAAATATGATGATAAAACTACTGCGAGTATAATGAGAAAAATTCACCTTCTGCCTCTCATACACAATTTCTAAGTCTTCCACATAGCTTTCACAATAGTTATTTTACGGTCAAATTCGAGGCGATTTAGGGTTTTTTCAAAAACAATTGACAATGACACGACGAGTCCATAAAATGTGAAATATTAGAGATGAATATAAATCTTACTGTGATTTATTGATGTTGAAGGATAATGACACGACGAGTCCATAAAATGTGAAATATTAGAGATTGATATAAATCTTACTGTGATTTATTGATGTTCAAGGATGATGACACGACGAGTCCATAAAATGTGAAATATTAGAGATTGATATAAATCTTACTGTGGTTTAAAGGATGTTTACAAATATTTTACTTATATCATGGTGGTGTAACAGTTACTGACACTTCCACAACCATATTAGCATGAGAACACTCATGGTACATGTTGGAAAATTAATGTGTCAGTGGAAAATATAAAAAGAGCAGGACTGTCTGAGGTTTTAATAGCCAATAGCCTGATGCAAACAAAAACTCAAACCCAAGAAATAAAATTTACAAAAATTACAACAAGACTTGACGAAAACTGTTTGGTCTGAGGGCAAGCTGACTGAATGGTGGAAATGGGAGGTGTGAAGCTACGGGTGTAACTCAGTCTCACACCTGTTTCAAGTGCTAAGTTCAACTGTTAAGAACCCGTTGAAATGAGTCAAGCGAACTGTGGAGCCTTTGGCCATGATTCAGTGGCTAGCGTGCAAGCCTACTGATCCTTCTTCAGTGTACTGCTCAAGGATCCAAGTCCGCCTCAGGTACACGATGTGAGTCACATTTCCGTAATTTCTTGTTTTCAATGTTTGGAGGGTCATTATAAACAGGCAATGGTACAGACCTGTGCTGTAATCTTTTCTGGCAAAATATCAAAATCGGTCCTCTAAAATTTTGTGACATACATGTAACCAACCTACATGTAAAATTTGCAGTTTCACTCTAGTTTTTTCAATACATAAATGTATTTTTGTGAAAAATAAGGCAAAATTGCTTTGGAAAACAATCTTATCAAAATCAATATCAAAATGCAGATTTGGACACACTTGTCCACAGCAAAACTATAAATCGCTTAATCGGTCCTCCTAAATTAAGTTGAAAAACCATTGTAGACACCCCCAACTCTGTTTGTCTCCCAACAGCACAGGCCTGTAGGTATATGTATATATTGAAAAATTTGGTTGACTGCACCTGAATTCGAACAGGGACATTTGATTTACAGGTCCATCATTCTACCAACTTAGCTACCGATTCCAAAATTCCGTAAAATTACAAGTATAAATAGTCTAAATTCACATAAATCTAAATCAAACCTTACAGCAACCCGATTTTTTTCTCATTAACAATGTTAAAGTTTCATGCTAATTTTTCACATACCGGGTAACATAGCACACGTTCACAGCAGGTACTCAGGGCAGTACAAAACTAAACAAACCCTGCCAAGAGATGTGCATGTATGACAAGCTTTCACGGGCTACAGGACCAGTCAAGTGAAAAGTCAACAAACCACTAAGTAGAAAAAAACAAAAGGTTTTGTTTGCCCTGATGGGTTAGCAAGCAGTGAAAAAATGATCCAAGTAATAGAGATTTCATGCTGAACAAAAGCAATGAAATTAAAGGCCCTTCCAGAGGCCGCTTTCACAAAAGTTGATACAACAATAAAATCTTGTACAATATTTTTAATACCCATGACGACAAAAAAATATTGTTAGACATGAACATGTAATAAAAATGGCTCAAGGAGTTTTTAAGGATAAAATCAAGCTTTTCTCCACAGGTTTCATCATTAAGATGAATGGAATGACTCACGTGTATATTTATTTTCAAGATTTGTAAAAAAGGAAAAAAGTATTTATATATATATATGTCAAGTGTTACTGTCATTTGTCATGTTTGGATGAAAACCCCACATCTAACTAACGCAATTAAACTCACTCCTTTCACATCTATAATAAATTATAGTGGTTAATATGCACATTCTGTAATGAAAGTCTGTCAAAATACACGCAAATTGATCATATAATTGCCTTGAAAAAAGTGAGTATTAAACAAAATATTGAGGCCAAATTTAACAGTATAAATTAAATCTATGAGAAGCCTAATAAAGCCAGGCCTGTGTTCATAGCCTTAGCTACAGACCCACCCCAATGTCATTTTGACGGGCAGATTTTTCAAAATGATTAAAATGAAACGTAGAAATTCTGACATTTTTACATGGGAAAGATATATATGAAAATGGATAATTTTGAGAGGCAAAATTCCTCAAAATAGGGATTGATTACAGGTAAATACAGGTAGCTAAGGTACTGCCTGTATGTTGATGGGAATAATGGACCAAACAGGGTCTTGCAACCACATTTAACCAAACTCATTAACCAAATTCGTTTCTTAACTGCTGAAATGGTCTGTTTTAAATTCCATTTTACTGCTGATTAAGACAAATCGTGCCATTCCAGACATCAGATCAGGTTGGCGTTTTAAAGAAATTTGGTATTATTGTTCATTTTATAACTGAAAGATTATCTAGAGTCGGATGTTCAAACTGTGTTAACTTACATGTAAGGGAGTGTTAGTGGCCATTATTATAACAGAGCTTTGGACAACCAGTCCCAAAGCATTAACTCACATGTATTTGAGATACAGGTTGTTTGGGAGATTTTTAGAGTACCAATTTTAAGGTTTTGTCGGCAAACATTACAGCATCGGCCTGTACATAGGTTTGACTTGTACAGATCATTCCCTGGCGAGAAGTACAGGGTAGTCTCAAATTTTTCCATTGATCAGATTATACTTGTATAATTGACAGACTCCATTAGGTTAGAAAGCTTACCGTAACTGGTTGATCATCAGCCAGGTTTAAGTCACATCTGTTGATTCTTCAGCCAGTTTCCAAAGGGTATTCCCAGATAATGTGCTTCGGCAACTCAATCCAGCATGCAGGATACAGCCCTTGATTACACCGTGTGCCAAGCTGTGAGCTGCCAATTTACACAATGACGGAGAACCGGTAGTTCTGAAGAAAACAAAAAAAAAAAGGTCCCTAGCTGATAAATCAATATATAGCATAGCGCAAAGGCCTCATGTTAGTGAATAGAAACAAAGCCTCTATTGGCATTTGGTAGACCTATAAAAATAACTCCTGCTGAAAATCAATATTGAGTAAAATGGCACCTTTTGTAATATAAATAAATAATTATTTATATTAAGTGGAATCATTCAGATTTTGACATCTTTATAAATCACACCTAGATGTGAAGAAACACCAATTATGTACAAAAAGAAAACTCCCGCTGAAAATCAATATTGAGTAAAATAGCACCCTTTTCAATACAAATAAACAATTACATGTAATCAAAAGCGGAAGCATTCTGATTTTGACATGTTTATAATTAAATCACAGCTAAATATAAACCAAAAACCAAAATTACATGTGCTGATACATGTAAAATGTATTTCAACATTTAGTCCCTTTACAGAATAATTCACAGTGAAATCAAGAGAGTAAAATAGCACCATTTTTAATATAAATAAATACCATAATTATTTATAAATGGAAGCATTCTGATTTTGACATCTCTATAAAACAAGAGATCCATGAATGGATCTTGACGCCCACACTGTGAAGATAGTTTGAAGAGAAAGGTCTAAGAGGGGACGGATTCACGATTTGATTTTCCGTCTTGTGCCTAAGCTAGTATAGGAAGAGTTGTGTTTACTAGGTATAGAGTTAGACAAGCATTACATGGATCAAAACCAATACCTGCAAAACTAGACCATGAAAGGAAGCTTTTAATAAAATATTAATATGATTGAAGCAGCAGTTGCTGAGATATAGTGATAACAAGAATTGTTATGGGATGGACGGAAGGAAGGACGGATGGATGGACGGACAGACAGATGGACCACGGAGAGTGATAAAAATAAAAATCACACCTAAATATTAGAAAAAAATTCCAGTTATACTGGCATTTGGTACAACTATAGAATAAGTAAAAGAAAATATCAATTATAGTGAGTAAAGAAACACCCTTTTTCTTATAAATAATCGTGTTTGTTTTATTGGGGTTTAATGTGTACAAGGGTATTTTACTTAAGCTTATATGACAACAGATGGTTTATTTAACACTGTTACTTGCCTAATTGCGGCGGAAAACAAGGAGAAACCTTGTGAAAAACACCCCCCTGTAATGGCGGGAGTGTCAGTCACATCGCGTATTTCACTCATATATATAATGTACCTAGGGGCCGACAGACGGACACGATCTTGTGAATGGTACATCGAAGCAGGATTAGTAAGCGCACTCGCCGAGTGCACTCACTAAGCCACGGCACCTGGCCTGCATATAAATAAGGCATACTTTATACATGGAAGCATTCTGAGTTACAAATACCAGTACTGGAAAACGACCTGCAGTGTACAGGTACCTATCACAATCTTTTTGTAATATTTTCACACTTTCTGTAGTGTTACCTGTGCTCCAAAGAAGGACGCAAGAGGTAACACAAAATTCATATTGACTCAATATTTCAGTTTATTATCAAACCATCATCAGTGCTCTGATGATGGTTTGATAATAAACCGAAATATTGAGTCAATATGAATTTTTCGTCCTTCTTTGGAGTAGTCACCTTACATTGTTCTCTACAAAGCCTTGTGTAATACGTCTTTAAGTTATAACATCATCAAGGTGTTAAGTATTAATAGGGCAGAGGCTAGGATAGAGAGCATAATGTTACTTTGACTTCCTTGTAATGAAGCCCATTTCAATTATATACAGTATGCAGCATTACTGTTTAGGGGAAACCTCTGAAGAGAAATCGCAAAAAGGACCCCCACCCATGTCAGAAGTCAAGTCGTGTAACATCCAAGTAGGATATGTACAATGTAGGTTGACATGCACAGTATTCACAAGAAATCAAGAAGGTACATGTATCTTAAATCACCATTTTTACAGAAACAGTGTCTCTCATTTATTCAAAAATAAATTGAATAAAAGTATGATATGATTTTATGAAAACACTATGTATTGTGAATAAAAAACCCGGTTGAAATTGAATGACACTAAAACATTAAATATTTACAATTGAAAAGGGAAATATTTAATATTTTTTCGGCTAAAACAGTTTTTATTAAAGTTGCATAGCCTGTATTCAGCCCTGCTATTGGACTTCTATTAATCCCTCATGTGAGAGAATTTTTTTCCCAAACTCCCTATAATGGAAAACAATACTTTTAACATTGTTAAATTGGGACTGACACAAACACAGTTTATAGGATGCTGACATTTCCTTCTTTTTTTAAAAACTTCTATATTATAAAATAATACCACCATATACAGTCTATAAAACATGCCTACTGGGCTACTTGCAGTGAAACAGTAGAGTGATGTTTTCATCATAGATGTCATTCTTTTCACATTCGAACATTTGAATTTTCCTAATCAATTTGCCCTGATGGCGGTGATCTCAGAAGGAAATGTCATAACACTGATTATTATTCAGCTAATACCAGAAAGCCCTATGCTTATTGATCACAGTTATTGAGTTAACTTCACTCAACATAATACTACTGTATGGTTTCTTCAACTTTTTACTGTGCATATTGTTAACAATCTTCATACTTTTTTTTGATTGATATAATGATAATAGTTTTTTTTTATTACTATTTTTTTTATATTATTATTACTTTTTTTCAATTTTTTTTTTTTTCATTTTTTTTCTTCTCTTTATTAATTTTGTTTTGTATTTGTGTACATGTATGTGTGAAAGTGTGTGTGTTTTAGGGTCTCCAGGAAGATTGTTTTTTTGTGCTAATTGAACCTGTTCATTAAATAAATTATATTATTATTATTATTAGATACATTTATTATACCGTATGTCTAATTAAATCCCTCTTGGGCCAGTCTTGGCTATGAGAAAATTCTGAGCAAGCTGGATCCTGATCTATTGATAATCGTTAATGCACAGTGTAAACCCCATTACAGTATCCTTTCTTTCTGCCAAGAATAAAGTAAACATGTCCTACCTGTATATAAATATAAATCAGGTAAGCAGGATAATACCTGTATATTCTCTACGTAAAACAGTATAGCAATTGCCAGGTGTTCTGACTCCTGTTTTAAAGATATACATGTGCGTTACTTTTTAGGGTGCTGGGTTCGTTAAAATGTCTATGCGTAGATTATTTGACTAAAAATTAACGTAATACTTGAGTCTATAATAGCTAGGGACCCATTCACCTGTTATTTTTGACAGGTAGATTTCTTAAAATGGTAAAAAGAACTGTTTTTCTTGTTTATTCGTCCTTGGTTAGAAAATGACAAACTATTACCACAAGACCCCAGTTATGGTTGTGCCCCAGCCAGGGGCTTAGGCAGAAAGTCTCCACCCGTCCTTTGGAAACCCTGAGATGAACAAATGCCACCATTGTACACCCAGGTTTCAGAAAATTTTACATGTAGCGGATACGGAAACTGTAAAAATTCGACACCCAGTTATTTTAAAGGTGAGACAAAATAACCATTTTGGACACCATCTGCCGGGCTAAGCCCTTGGTTCAAACTATATGTGTATTGTGTAGTACTAATTGTCCATTACCAAACTCACCATTGAATTATTGCCACAGTCTGATAGGTTGTTACACCCCAATTTTTTCAGTAATATGACGGTTAGCCCAGGGTGATATCTCCCCATTTCTGCCCCTGTAACTCTGGAATCTAATTTCTATTACATGGTTTGGAAGACTGGGCCCGTGTGAAAATGAAAATCAATCACTCCAGGGAGGTAGCTAATGTCCACATCTTTGGAGGCCTACACGTATATAAATGATTATACATGTAAATCGACTAGGGCTTAGAGACTACAGCAAGTCAGGGGTTTTTATAGGCACTTTTTCATTGGGAATACCCCGAAGAATAAAAACAGCAGATTGAGTTTTTCTTACATTTGATATATATTCAGTTTTGTTAGAAAAAATTGAGTTTTGGCCACTACTGAGCTATAAAACTCATAATTTACAGTAAATGACGAACAGATTTCCTCACCTTATCTAATGTCTTATCCACCAACATGTTGGTTTTATTTAATTGATAATGAAAAGTTAGTAAAATTGAAAAAATATTGAGTTTTAGGCAATATCAAATTGAGTTTGATGAAAAAATTTTGTCTATAAAACCCCCTGGCAAGTACATTTAAATCAATGGATACAGGAAAATTACATGCTGATTTAATCCTTTATTTGACTCAATCAAAGGCCTTCTTAAATGGGGTATGTATATACATGTACACAGCTGAATGCAATAAAAAAACTTGAAATAGTTGTGGCTTCGGTATTGCAACAATAATTGACACTAGCACAACCAAGATGTGAAGCATTTCAATAATGTTGGAAAGTTACTCTTACTCCAATGCTACATGTAAGTAAAGACGGCATTGCCACTCTTCAAACAAACTCCCCTTAGCCCTACTTGGAATTCTGAAGTAGGTTTATAACACAGTAATAGAGAAGAATAAATTCTGTACCTACATCAGACATGTACACACACGCAGTACAGAGATATCACAAATACATGTAACATGTAGATCGGCCTTATTTGTTGCATCTTTAGCTCGGAGTCCGAGTGCCACACGGTGATCACCCATTCTAAAATAAATTCAATCCTACTTCCTACGTCGAGACATTGACTCTAAGATACACCCGGTCCATCTTGTTTTGCTCTTCTTTTATTTGCTGGTCTGTGGCTGATAGGTCCCCCCAAAAATTGGGGGAAATTAATGCGCGATTGCCTGGCATAGCGTCCGAGAGTTGTCTTAGTCTCTTGTGCACTTATGAAACTCTTGCGTGAATATGATTGCAACAACCAAAGATTGCACTAGCTGACCTTCGTCAAAGGGCTGTTAGGCCACCCATAATTATTTATATGTTTCCTGTAACACTACTTGCCTAACTACTTTTCATGAAAAAGAACAAGGAAAACAGGCATACTGAAGGGATGGGGGTTAGGGATCCATTAAATAAGTGAAGTAGCTTACAGCAAGGCTTAAATTAACAATTATAAATCTTTTTTTTTCATTTTTAATGCCTGTATGGCACAATTTCATGCCTTTTTTATGTAATTATTGTTAAAATAAAATAAAAATTAAAAAATAAACTCTACCTACCCATCCACTTTTTTATATTCTTATTACTGGTACTGGAAACAAATATATCATTTAGGATGGACTTACATGTACTTTTAAAATGAGGAACAAAAATAATGCGGAATCAAATCTCCCTCCAACCCAGCTGGAGCACTTCTTCACGAATTCATAAAAATCCTAGCTATTGATTTAAAATTTTGAACCCTGAACTCTGCCCTTTTAAGGTCACATTGGAAGGATTCATAGACACAATAAGTTTGTTGGATTGGGGTTTAACGTCGTAGTGACGGACTCAAGGGTAATTCACTTATATGACGACAGATTGTCCACTCCACACTTCACCTAGCCCTATTAAAGTGGAAAACTGGGAGGAAACCTTGTAAAAACCACCCCCCACAATTGCTGGAGCCACAACATGTGACTCACTCATATACCTGATGGTTGATGGTTCAGTTTAGTAAGCACCCACACTACTCCTATATAGTAAAGCCACGGCCGCGGGCCTGGAGACAATTAAAGACAATGATCAAACATATGGGGCAATTGTTCAACTCAGGGTGTCCAAAGTTTTGATAATGATCTCTAGAATGAGATAGAAATGTAGTGTCCTTAGCTAAGAAGCTGTTATCCATACCAATGTTTTCCATCTTATTTGGGGCCCAACGCCATGGCTTACCGTATAGCCCCTTTCTTTACGAACGGGTCTCTGAGAGAACGTTCGAAAAGTTAGAGGCAGAACAGAGCGATA
>JARFOD010128796.1:0-13951 GCA_031763545.1 Mopalia muscosa
TCCTGGGTTCCGGGTTCTCTCAGGCTTAATTTTGTAACGTCAGTTGTGGCATGGACTCAAGAATGGTTTAAAGATAACTAAAGGGTGACTGCTGCATTCAGGGTTAACCATGACATAGTGTAAGGGCTATATCCCAGTCCAGTCATATCTAACATGACCGTGAAAGCAGAATTTCAGAAACCTCAGTGTTTATTGTATTGTTGATATTAACGTAGGTGTCCTGTTGGATATGAATCGCATATGTTTCCGGAAAGCTGAACCTGTTAGATATATTGCTAAAAGGAACACCGGAAACCCTTACAGCTGTGTAGAATCAACTGAACTACACATGGGCCATTGTCTTCTATACTTATAACATACAAACCTTCTTAAATAAAAGAAGCGAAAATAAATAAATAAATAAATAAAAAGGAACAGACACAGAATTCAGCACACTTTGATGAGTATTTGTATTCATTTCTACATGAATCTTAAGCTACAAGTGATTGTCTCAGTTGATCCCCTTTATCTGTAAGGTCTATATATGCCGTCATAGATAGCATACAGTCAAGTTATAGAGCCTCTACGTATGATCAAACAATTTGGATGTCACATTCCGTTTTAGTATATAGTCTGTTTATGGTATTTTCGTTTGACTCTTGTTTACTTTATAGCAATACTGATTCCAACCTCGGTCGGTATGTCGACTGATAAAGTTATGTCGAATTCGCATTTTTTTCTGACAATGAGCCGAAATTGATAATGTAATCGTTTATTTTTCCAGTTGGATCGTAGGGAGGGACTGGAAGAGCAAATATCCATGGAACGGGGCGATCTTTCTGGAGTATCAACGTTACAGGGCCTTCACGAAGAACTTCGGCGATATAAAGACATAGTGGAGAATATGGAACATTCCGGAGAAATGGAATTAGAAGTAATTTTTTGTAGTTTTGATAATACTCTCCCTAAAGTGGAACATTTACGGACGGTTTTTTTTGCTTGCACACTCTAAAAAAATAAGTTTTCTTGTAATCACTTTAACAGTCCAGAAAGTAATACCTTAATTTTAGTATAATTTTAGAACAATAAATTCAACCGTGATTTACCATATGGAAATTAACTTCACGTGATGAAGCAATTTGGTATTACCACAAATTTCGAATTGAGTAAAATGGCGTCCACTGCAGATTTTTTATTTTACTTTGACGATGTATTCAATTGATTTTTTAGGCCCAAACTGAGATTGACTCATTAAAGATAGATCTGGCGAAATACAAATTGAAATCGGAGGAACTGGAATACAAAGTGGAAGAGGTACTGGGTTCATGGCATATCGTTTCCTAAAGCTTTCTAATCGTCTGTATCTAGTGAATAAAAATGTTCACTTGTTTGTTTGATTGGGTGTTTTACCTCGTGCTCAAGGTTATTTCACTTGTATGAGGCACACTCTTCATTCTGTCTTTCTTGAATACGGCGGAAAACCAGAATGAAATTTAAAAAATAACCCGGCCGTTCCCGGAGTCACGTGACTCTTTTAATTGCCGCATGTACTTTTACCTATTGACCTATTAAGTCAATCAGGAACTCGAATTTGTGAACATTATTTGGTAGGAGGACCAGTTGTCTGACAAACTTACCACTCAACTTGGGCAGCCGGCACTCATTGTATAAATCATAAGAAAAGTGGGAATCTATCTATTGGCGAATGAACCACAGACTGATAGAAGGTTGGATTGGACTAGGTTTGATGCAAAACCATGTAGTTGTCTTGATTGATTAGTGTACAATGCTATTCCACAATTTAAACGGCAATGCGATGATAAGAATTGTATTGGGACATCATATAAATAACCAATCGAATTATTTGAATATTAACTAATAACAACACTGTCAAACATAATTCTCAAGAGTCCTATTCATCTTTATTTCTGCAGATTAATGAAATTTGGGTTTCGAAAAGTGCTGCTTCTGAAAAAGAGAAAAGGAATCTAGAAATCCAGCTACAATCACTCACCATAGAGTTATCCGAGACCAAAGAGGCTTACATAAGGTTACAGAACGATCTCAAGTACAAAGAGAACATGTTATTGACCAGTGCCCAGCTCCTCACAGACAAGGACGGTTTGATCGAGAAGAGAGATGATATAATTCACGAGCAGGAAGACATTATTAAAAACAGGGACAGCGACTTCCAAACAATGTTGGAGCAAGTCTCACAGCGCGACGAGACTTTGCGTGAATTAAGGGACGCTTTAAGCATACGCGATGAGCGGCTTAGGGAAAAGGACGACATTATTCAAAGAATTAATTTGAAACTTGATGGCGTGTCCAACGAAACGACAGCCGAATTGAAAGCCAGATCTGAGTATCAACTACAAGGACGGCCATTCGACAACACGGCGCCCATATCAGATACAGCTAAAGAAAATGGTGTCTTAAGTTTACATATAAACGAACTTCAGAAAACTATCGCCCAACAAAGATCGGAGATGGATGCCCTGCGCCACGATGCGGAGAACTTACGCAGAGAAATTACCAATAAAGAATATTCATGGCAGTTAGAAAAATCAAATCTCATCACAGAAATGAAAACTTACAAAGAAAAATGCAACTTTCTTGAATCCATCAACAAACTTCCTGTAGGCGATCATCTGGGAAAACTGACGGACGAAAACAAGAAACTGATTGAAGAGAAAGAGACGCTGTTGGGAGAAGTTAGGAAGTTGCAACTGGATTTAGACAATACAATAAAATCGGCGGAAAATGACAAGGATGAATTTAATGGAAAATTAACGGACCGAAATAAGACGATTGAGGAAAACCTATTATTTGCCGAGAGGGTTCAAAACGAGGCTGCAAGATTACGTTCGCAGGTAATTTTGTATTCTTTGAATGAGTTTGTGCTTCCCCTTTATAATATTAGGGTAAGTTTCGATTGATAACAAGCAATTAATTCCGTTTCTGTTAACTTACAGAATTGTGATAAAAAATTTGCCTTTCACTTTACAACCATTTTAACGCACCTTCCCAAGGCTAGTGGGAATAGCCTCTTCCTTTACACCTTGCCTTATAGATGTAAAAAAAAAATCAATTGTAGCGCCATTACGTCCCTTTACATCAGGCAACCAGATTGGAGCCTTCATTAACAAAGTAAGGGGCGGTCTACTGTATGACTAGTAGGCTGTACACCTCTAAAAACGGGTCTAAGAAACGGATCGGGTAAAAATAAAAGACATTATGAAGTAGATCTACTAGTTCATTTGTATCCTCTTTGCTACTAGATGATTATTTTATTGTCAGGAAATTCCACAAGCATCGTAAATGTATTCAGCTGCAGATATCAACAGGTTTTTCATACTGGCTTTCTGTTGAACGAATTGTGTGTTTATCAGCTAAGGCACGCTCAGGATTATTCCTCCAAGTCGACATATTAGAAGACTTCTTAGCGTTCACACAAAATGGCTGACCCGAATACAGTCGAACGAAGCACCGTGTATTTAAAAAAATGTTTTGATACAACTGGATGATGGATGCATTCATGCTCAAGTACAATCAACAAAACATTTGGATTTATTTTACGTAAATCCGACAATATTTCAATAGCAATATAACTCTTTTAAACAAAGATAGATTTTATTATGGTAAAGACGTTGCCCCTAGACCTATTAGCGCGCATGCGTTTGTTAAAACTCTCTTTCAATCTTGACCACCCCATCGTTGCACTTAGATCTTCGGAAGCACACCTAACAGTCGCAGCATATTAAAAGCGCCGATCGGGTCAACATGATTTCTGACTGGATGGGTCAGTAAGCTGATGTGGTCTCCTATCCTGTCCCACAGCAAAGTGCTTTTATAGGGGTGGGCGGGGCTAGTCATAATGAAGCTTCTTTAATGTGTCAACAAGCCACACGAGCGCAACCCACCTTATTTGAATAAATCAATCCGCAGATAAAAGGGGGCGTTCACCCTTCCTAGCCCCTCTTCCTGTAGCCACACCTCTGTCTGCTTATATTGTGACGATGAATTATTGTAAATAAATATACTGAGATTCACGTGTTAATAATTTGCTAGGCTGAGTTGGCTTTCCGTTTACAACAAGAGGAAAAGATTCTTCGGGCTGAGTTACTGGCCATGAAAGTTCGTTACGAGACCCGGTTAGAGAAACTCCAGCGCGAATACAACAAACTACACAGTTCTGCGGAGAAGATACAGAGGGAGAGAGACCTCGATAAGGACATTATCCGAGGTATCCAGCGAGGTATGGGCGAACTGAAGGCTCGTTACACGCGAGACGTGGCCTCCTGGCAAAGCGAGAAGTTGCAGTTTGAGAGAAAGGTCAAAGAGGTGAGTGTTAAGAACTTACAGCAAACTTCTTTTAAAGCAACATAAAGCATAATTCTATTCGGATGTAATCGAATCCAAAAAAAGAGCATACCTACACAAAAGTTCCAAGCTATCATTTGTCTAACACAGTTTCATACATAAACTTGGTGGCAGCACACAGTTCAATGATACGACATTTACTTTAAGCTTGAGAGGAGGGAGTATGATAACATGGCTATACATCTATCTGTAACTCAGCTGCAAGACAAAACAGTATGGTCGATAAAAACAATTATAACAAAAGCATAGTTATTTTGTTGGAAAGGTTATTGAATACATTATAAAACAATAAAAGTACATTTCATACGCAGGCCCTACCACTGGTTTTCTTCAATAATGAGAGAAGCAGAATTTGTTTACTCGACTATTTAGCCAGGACCCTATTCAGATCCATATAGAGGCCCTGTGGGCCCCATATATTCTAGATATAAGTGATAATAAACCATAACATTTGAATTTTCAAAATGAAACAAAACTTACAATAAGGTTGAAAATAATGTTTATTTTTGTGTGTTTAATGTGCTCCCATTTTCTGTTGTCTTAAGGACGTATTTATTTTGCTTAATGGTTAACCCGATTCTATAAGAAAGGAATGTTCCTTTTATAATGAATCCAGGTCAGTCAAATAGGGAAAAGTGTTTATGCGTAGCACTGTTTAAAATAACGACTCTGTCCGAATTGTACCCACAAAGGTTACGACGTGAGAGGAATGCTGGCGGCCACCTTCAACACAGAGAAAAATAATCCTCGCGATAAAACAATTATGTTTGCCTCTACACCTTTACGGTCACAGTTTAAATATTGTTAAAGTTCCACCACCTACAGTTAGACTGTGTAGAATTCTTCAATTAGTCACAGAGGTTTTATGAGAGTTTTAGAATAGGTGTGTAAATTAGATGCTTTGAAATATGCCAGTGTGTAATGCTTTTCCTTTGGTTTGTTTACATCCTATACTATATGCGGTTGGGGTTTTAGAACCACGTGTTCTGACATATGTTACCGGTCGTGAAGGCACAGTCATGCCAGTTTATTTTGTTCTTATAAAGCAGACTGTGAGTAACGTGTTAGCCTTTTCCCCCGCAATTTTCAGCAGATGAAAGACATGAAAACTTCAATAAAACTTACACATGTATAGGCTTTGCTGAGTTTTTGAACTCCCCTTACACACAGACCGGGTTACCGTAATAGTTACTGCCGATCACTTGAAGATCACAATTAAGCAACAACTGGGTATCCGGGTGTCCCCAGCGTCTTGATCTGCGTGAATGTCATGACTGGTGTCAATAACCTGTTGTCGGCTAGAGTGTCATTCTCGTGTGGTCGGCTGGACTGTCATGACTGGTGTTATTATGCTGCTGTCGGCTAAATTTTCATTCTCGTGTGGTCGGCTGGAGTGTCATGACTGGTGTTATTATCATGTGGTCGTCTGGAGTGTCCTGTTTGGGTCATTAGCCCGTGGCCGGTTGGAGTGTCATGCCTAGTGACATTGTCCATTTCTCTGCTGCAATGTCATGACTGGTGTCAGTGTCATGTTGCTGGTTAAAGTGTCTTGACTTGTGTCAGTATCAGTTGGTCGACAGAAGTCTCATGGCTGGTGCCGTTTTCCTGTGGTCGGCTGAAGTGTCTTGACTTGTGTCAGTATCCTGTGGTCGGCTGAAGTATCTTGACTTGTGTCAGTATCCTGTGGTCGGCTGAAGTATCTTGACTTGTGTCAGTATTATGTGGTTGGCTGAAGTCTCATGGCTGGGGCCGTTATCCTGTGATCGGCTGAAGTATCTTGACTTGTGTCAGTATCATGTGGTCGGCTGAAGTATCTTGACTTGTGTCAGTATCATGTGGTCGGTTGAAGTATCTTGACTTGTGTCAGTATCATGTGGTCGGCTGGAGTTTAATGACCGGTGTCATTATCGTGTAGTCGTCTTAAATGTCAAGATTGGTTAATATCATGTGGTCGGCTTAAGTAACGTGACTGGTGTCAGTATCTTTTTGGACAGCTAAAGTGTCATGACTGGTGCGACATTAAAATGAGAGTTGTGTAACAAAGAGAAGACATCGATGTTATCTGATCAAAACATGACAATATCTCATCTATCACTTTGCCTATACTTTTCTGTAAAATCTTTATATTCGCTACACTATTGCAATAGTTTTATGGAAGCATCCGGAAAACAGGACTTTTTTCGAATTACTATGGTATAAAACTCTAAATTTGTCAATAAATATCTTCAAGTTCGCCATACAGAAGTATAATCAAAGACCTTCTTGACTTTTTCAGATAGAAGACGGCCGAAGAATGGTAAATGAATTGAGAAAGTTGGCCGAAGATTTGAAGAAGAGGGTGGTAGAACAGGAACGTATTCGAGCCAACACAGTCAACACCTTCAACATGGAGAAAACAGCCTGGGAGATCGATAAATCGAACATGCAGAGTAAAATCAACCAGGTAGGCAACTGTAAAATCAATACATGGCTTGTGTCTATGAGACTTAGGGTCTCGTGTTAGTAACTTTGTTTCGTGATATTTTTCAATCAAGAAACTAATGACTTTCTGTTAAGATGTATTGGCAAGCGACGAATCAAATTTTTTTAATGTATTTTACTTCTTTTTTGTTGTTGAAGCTTGAAGAAAAAATATCGAGCAAAACTCAGACACGTTCACGAGAAGCTCAAGCCAAACTTGAGGTCACTTGGGATAAGGAGCGCGCAGAGCAGAAGCGACTTCTGGTTGAGGCACACAATTTGGCTTTAGATTTACAACAACAGCTAAAGTCACGTGATGAAGCCAACGCCAGAGACCTGAGAGACGTGAAGGATACATTTGACGAGGAAAGATCCAAGTGGGAACACCAAAAGAAAGAATCCGACAAGAAGATTAAAGAGGTTCGAATACGGTTTAATATCTGTTTTCATAACGTTATCGCCTGTTAAATGTTCAAGTGAAATGAATGCTACATACTACATAGACCTAAACATTTATAAACATTCCTCCCTCTTCCCCAAACTAGAAGATTTCGTGTTGTTTGTGTTGTAGCTGGAAGGTTACACTCGGAGAATGTCGGACCTTCAAAAACAGTTTAAGGAGGTTAAGGACAGAGATAACAGCGAGAAAGAAGCTTGGCAGAGAGAGAAGTGTGATCTAGTGCGCAGGCTCACTGACGCAAAACAATTCCAAATGCGACAAAATAGGAAAATCGACGACATCTTACACACGGTATTAAGCAAGATAATATAAATGATTAAGCACACTATCATCAAGCAATGATCATCAATCAGTATTTTATAAAATCCAAAATGGATAATGCGTAAAAATAGGCATACTGCATATTTGTTGTAGAGGAAGACTTCTGCCTGCCTCATATCAGGGATTAGTACAGAGATTTAGAAGAAAGAATCAGCAATCTGTGAATGTGCATTAAAAACTCACTCTTTAGGCTATTGTTTGTAGGAAGGAAAGCGATGTTTCGTATCCCTCTATACTAATCCCAGCTCCAATCCTTTAAACAAGACGGTTTACTGCAATAATTTATCATTTTCTGCATTTGGATTTTATTTTATATTTGTACATATGTATCCACGTTTTTATCATTCTCATTAAACGCTTATCTCCAGCTGTATATGTATATATATATATAAAACTCTGATTGTGCTAGCTGTGATTATATTTTAAAAAGCGAACAATTTTGATTTCAGTTGAAGCGCTTGCGAGAGTTAGCTACCCTTGTTCAAGATGTTGAAATGGCTGAAGACTTGGTGAGGCGGTCACCAGAGGGCGTGGCAGATGGTATTCCTGATCACGAGCAGTTACAGAAAACATTGGACCACGTAAGTGAAACAATATAAAGGCGTATCATTCAGACGTTAGTGAATACCTCGCAGTATATAGAAGAGCAATCAATTTAATTTTTAAGCCCACTGAAGTCTGTGATAGATTGTAGATGTCTGGTATACTCATTTTGTCGGATTACAATTACACTTTGCAATTAGTTAAAGGTGTATTTTTAATTATGTTATTGATAATCCCATTCACTGATAGTCGCTGTCCCCTAGATACGTTTTCTCAAAATCCGCTAAACCAAATATCTAATATAACTGTGATAGATGCTAAAAACATCTGACTACACAAATATAATGTGCTGTACATTATCCCCATGACAGATCACCCATAATATATAAAATTGTAGCCTGATATAATTATTTTCTAATATTTCAGGCGGTGTTGAAGTATATGCGAGACGTAAGTATTCGTCTTTTGTTTTTTTATTTGATAAAATAATTGAATTAACATTACCAGCCCGTCTTTAGTTCACGGTTTATTTGGCTAAGGGTAGTTTATTTGAAGAGTACAACGCAGTCTTAACTAAGCACTGGTAACTTGCCAACATTATGGAGCTCATTTATCAGATACAAATAAAAAGATTTTCCAGTCATCAATGTTCTTATACACATAAGCCTCCATCAAAAACATTAGTGTTTCTGAAAGTAGGGAGTTTCTTGTGGCTCTGTAACATTCTTTGTTATTTCTTCTTTATTTTTGACCAGTCCATACAGCAGTTGAATGTGATAATGACTGACCTGGAGAAGTATCTAGAAAGCGTTCAAGACACGCTGCCATATATGAAGCGGTAAGAAATGTGACTAACTGCGATTTCTAATGGAAGTCTAGTATCGCCAAGGCGTTGAAGGCTCTCAACAATCGAGAATCGTAGCTTTTTACGTAGCATTACAATGCATTATGTGTTTGACATCATTTAAAACTCCACATTTACGAATGTTTTATTGCCACATGACCGCCTTGCAAGGATAAAAAACCTCCCTAGCCAACCTTTTTGTTTTGATTTGTTGATTGATTCTTTATTCACTGAATTTTAACACAAATTTTAAAAAGAAAATATTCAGCGGGAATAAAACCCCAAAGGGCTTGTTGTATCCCAAAAATTGAATTAATATATTAATACGTAGTATAGAATACAGATTAACAATTAGTAATTCATTTTAAGAAAGAACATAATATGTACAATATAAAATTAAAATTCCACATAGCACCTAATAAAAAAATATATCAGAATGTGTTAAACATCCGTTGATGGGCACCTCACTGTCCCCAACACCCTGTTACGTGCTTGCGTCATTTATATCTGTTGAGTTAAAGAGACGAAGGGGTCAGAGTCCGTACTTGTCTTTAATCAGAGTGGTCCCTAGCTCTTCTATCAATTCAAATGGATTGCCGGTACAAGCAATAGACCAAATTGTCACAGAGAAGGACACCGTCACACCGATCCTGTTAAACATAGTTCTCTTTGGTATACATTTACTGAGTTTGAATCTCAATATTGCCTCAATATTACTGATTGGCACTTGTCTATACGATGTGTGCTTACTGCGAAAACTAATAATTCAAAACTGTTTAAGTTTTCTTTGCATTTGATAAGCATTGTTTTGTATCGTATGACCACTCTGTTTAAATAATTTTTTTTACAGAAATCTAGTTTGAAGGGATTTGTCTGATGATAATACTACTTTCTATTGGCAGAAGTTTATCAACATCCCAAGTGGACAGTGTGGACCACGATGACCTTGAGAGCGAACCCCCAAATGTGAACAAATCTGGCAAGAAACTAGAGTTAATAGGGGCGCAATTTGGGCCCAAATCCGTACATAACCTTGCCCAGGCTGAGTCTGATGGAACTAAGGGGACTGCTGCAGATCCTGCCATCAGGGGACGATGGGTTGCGTCCACCTTTTCGCCAAGACCACCGTCGTACGCATCTGGGTCACGGAGTGCTCAGTCTTCGAGATCCGCTTCCCCAGACAAGCACCATAGCCGTACTTCGTTTTCTCCCGTCAGAAAAATAACAAATTACCCTGACCCCCCGCCCAGCTTTCTGATTTCCCCGCCATATCACAGTTCGTCTAGAAATTCTGTGGACTCGGAGTCACCTGAGGTCGTAAACTCAACAAACATGGCGGAAGTTTTCCAAAGAATGGCCAGGCCGCAACAGCTCACTAAAAGCATTTCAATGGATTCTGCACCTCTCAATTCCTTCACTATCGGTTTTGATGGGAGATCCAGCGCAGGTCAACTGCCAGCGGCCTTGTTTGCCCAACCTAACGACCAAACCCAGCCCCAGCGTAATACCAATTTAACTAGCGGGACTTACTCTCTTTCTCCACAGAAAACAGGCAGTTTGGACAGACTGTCGCCTAGAACAGCGAGAAAGAAATTTTTCGCTGATGACGGTGACCAGACAACAAACTCTACAGGATTCCAGGCATGGACGGATAGAAAGACATCGTCACAAGCCTTAACGACTGACGCAAACTTGACAGAACAAACTGTAACATCTCCTCAACAGGTTCCAATGGGCTATAATTCTTTGCCAGATAGACGTAGTAAAGCATTGGCACAAAGCTTTGATTTAAATTCGCCAGAGTTATTTCCCCTTGTGGGTGATACTGATGGCATGTCGCCGCTGGACCCTCACCAGATTGAAATGCTGTATTATCCAGCTCATGGGGCAGTGGCTCGTAACTTACCTCCTGTTGAACGACCTCCAATGACTTGGGACGAAAAAGTGAACATTGTTGATAATACTGGATTAAGCCCCTCTGAAAAAGCTAAAACAATCGGAGGCACACCGTCTCAGTTTAAACCTTTCCAAAGTGGACAAGGTAAATCAGCTACTCTGGGGGCCATTGGTGCAAAAGAAAAAAGAAAATTTTTCCGAAAGTCGAGCAGTCTGGATAACACCTCTATTTCAGCATCACTTGGTAAAGTTGCTGTACAGATGCTTCCAACTGCCGTCCCAAGTGGATTTACCCCGTCTGATCTTCTGGCAGCGGTCAAGAGGAAATTCCGGCCAAACTTGAAGAAAACTCTCCCTGACAACGATGCTCAAGCCCACGCCACTCCGTCCATTCCTATCAGCAAATCTGCAGACAATATGGCCGACATATCAGGTCACACAATCAGAAATTTGGAGGCTTACCGGTCGTCAGATGTGTCACCCGCCTTGACTCCATCCCCTACCACCCCAGGCATATCACTATTCCAATCCACCGAACCAGCCCTGGAGAGCATAAATGATGACACCAATCGAGAACAGGTATGTAGACATAGGTTTAGAGTATTCAATGGTTCTTTTCGAAGAAGACTGCTGATTGATTGAAATAACGCTTTTTTCAAGACCAAGAGAAACACTGTTTGTGAGCAACCATATATACAGCCATACATTAACGTTTCCACTGCCATGGTAGGCTTAATCATTTGATTCCATTGGGGAAATATAAATTTGATGTTATTCCAAAAATGTGTAGATCAAGTTACAAAGTAGAATGAAATAAAATAAATACATTCATTCCCATATCAAAGATTTCCCTGTGATTAAAACAATTTTTACAGGATAATTTTGAGAGAGTTTTTACCACTCATTATATCTTAATTCACATCTCTATTTTTTGTATGTTCTCTTTCAGATGGATCCCCTTTCTGTTCCTCGTCTAACACAACTATTTCCAAAACCTCCCACTCCGCCCAACAGACGACCTCCAAGACGCTGGAGGTCAAAATCGGCAGACCGTGCGGAAAAGGCAGAGCGCCGCCGACCAACCTCGAAGCAAATCATCATGCATGCCGACATTATTACTCCAATCAAAGTGTGGAAATTTAACGAAACATCAGTTTGACGCTTTCTGTGGTAAACTCGTCTTTCAGACGCTCCTACCTTTTTTCTCCAGCCAAAAGACAAAATTAGCTTTGTTGATCTAAAACTCTATGGAGTCTGAGATGTGATTGAATGGATTGATAGCATAATAACAGGTATTTCTGAACCGGAGTCCACTAGGCTGGAGAACAGAGCAATAAACAGTGTCAGTGAAATTATTAAGTGTGAACCTACAATATTTCTTTTTGCAAAACCCTGCTGGCGGGGGCAACATCAGATTCTGTCCTGAAGTCTGTGGCTAGACACTGCGGTGAGCTTGCTATACGCTCTATGAATGGTTATGGTGGGGGTAGCTTTCTGAGAGCCTCGTTGTGGTTTGTACCTCTGAGTACATTAAATTCTTTTGACATGTACAGGACAAACGAGAGCGGATTGAAGAGTAAATATGACTATTGCCTTATGAAAGGTGTCTTGCTTATTACACAGGTTATTACAATCTATGCAATTGCATCCAGCCTGGACATTTCGTGTTAATTAATAAATATTGTGAAAGATGAATCCAGCTTTACAATCACAAGAGCTTATTGTGTCCAGCTGTATAGTGCATTATTTTGTCTGTACAGTTCGTGGCTGGCTGCAGTGTTGACTTTTGTGTGACAATTTTTTTGTGGAACGATGCCATTTTTGATTACTCGTGGATCTACAGTATGTGTGTGTAGTGTAGCGCCACAGAGTCTGTGTGTTGGTGATTTGTTCTTAAATGTTACATGTGTGTAGCAGAGTGCCTTGTATTATATGTAAAATGTTACTATTGTAGGGGGCTTATATATGTATATTTGCCTTTTTTAATTTGTTGCTTTATTCTGACATTTTGTGATTTACATGCAGTTGATGTGTGCAATAGTTTATGGAACATCCTCCCCTGATTTTTTTTAAGTTGTTTACCGCATCCTATTTATAAAATTGTTTTTAGGTGTTTATATTTTATTTATTATACATTGTGTAAAGATTTATTACATTTCAGCCTAGAAAGTGTTTGCTAGTTTTTACATTTGGTTGTCTTTCTACAGTAAAAAATATCACTTTTATGTGCTTTTTAAGAATATTTTGTATATATTTGTTTTTTCTTTTACTTAGCATTTCATGTCTTCATGTCTTCATGTAGATATTGTAATTTATTCATTTGTCGATGATTATTTATTTATTTATTTGTTTTTATACCATGTTAAAATTTCTTATTTCGTTTTCGCCTTAAGATTTGTTACATATTTATGGCATTTTCGTATTTATTTGGGCAGGAGTTGCTGTTTGTTTTTCGCTTCCATCGTATGACTTCATTACAATAGTTTTACATTTCGATATTACTATATTTGGTCAGTTGTCGCACAGGCTAAATATATTTCAAGTCATACATCTAGTACAAAGTTGAACTTTTTTAATTTAAATGGAAGTTATTTTATTTTCTTGTACAGATTAAGATGGTTTAACCAAATTATCTCGAAACTTTAGATTTATATTTATATATCCTATCCTATGCACTTTGGGAATTTTGTCAATATAGATTTTTTTTATTAAACTGTATTTCTTTTTAGAATGGTTTTCAAAACTTATTAAGACATCTTTTTTTCGATATTATTTCACAAAAGCATGGAGGTTTTTATTAGCATATAAAGCCCGCCAAAGTGTTTGTACTTGCTTACCAAACTTAAAATTTGAATAACTACCATACCTCGTATTTAATCACACGGTTTTAAATCCCTGAATTAAATTGGAAGTGTTTGAAGTGAGAATACACGTGTCTGTTCTTATTTTGAAATTGACCTTAATTGAATGAATTCTACTTTAAGTATAGTTTGTTTGTTTGTTTGATTGGTGTTTAACGTCGTACTCAAGGGTATTTCACTTATATGATGACGGACAGAAATACA
>JARFOD010128807.1:0-13950 GCA_031763545.1 Mopalia muscosa
CGATCCTTTCAGAGTTTCGTAGCTGATTTCTGTTTCTGGATAGATTGCGGCAAACACTGACATCTCTCTGCCCAAGCGGATTTCAAGATCTGCTGGTGCTGACTGATTGGCTACGGAGAATATTCTCCTGCCTTCGATGTCCACCGTGAATGCTGGGAGTTTGGTGATCAGCCATTGGTTGTTGCTATGGGTTACCGATCCTTTCAGAGTTTCGTAGCTGATTTCTGTTTCTGGATAGATTGCGGCAAACACTGACATCTCTCTGCCCAAGCAGATTTCAAGATCTGCTGGTGCTGACCGATTGGCTACGGAGAATATTCTCCTGCCTTCGATGTCCACAGTGAATGCTGGGAGTTTGGTAAAAGGAATGTCTCGCCTTGAATGCTTTGGCAAGAATATCGCCAGAACACACACTTTGTTCTGTGAAAAAAACAACATGGAAAAGGTCAGCCTATTTATGATTTAGATTGGTTGATTAAGGTTAAATGCTGTACTTAAGGTTATTTCACTCATATGATGACCAGAAAGACACCAGCATTGATGCCGCCAGCAACAAACAAAGACGAGTACAGAATGGCAAGATGTAAATATCAACAGGCCATCTGCCTGCTGCCCCTTGTTTGGCTCTAAGAGCACCAGGGCAACAGAAAGAGGATTACATTATTTTTTTTGTAAATGTGATTGGGGTTTAACGCTGTACTCAAGGGTGTTTCACTTCTATGACGAGGGATTGTCTACTTCACATTGCTTCTTGCCTTATTATGGTGGATAACCGGAAGGAAACCTCGTAAAAACCACCCCGCAATTGCCTGAGCCACATCATGCGACTCATGCGTATACCTGAAGGTCGACAGATGGACTTGATCCTGTGAACAGTACATCTAAGTAGGCTCAGAAAGCGCACTCGTTTACCACTAAACCACGGCCATGGGGGGAAGAGGATTACGAGTCTAAAACAATCTATAAGAAAAGGAGTTACAATGTAAGTCTCGACAACTTTCCTCTCTCACTATTTTTTTGGATGTACCATTAAAGACAGGCGTTCAGTTGACCAATGACTCAGCGAGCAAATGAACAGCATTTTAAAGTTTTTTTGATTGTGGTCTGACGCCATACTTAAGGTTATTTTGTTCATATGACAGCCCGCCAGTCCAATGGGGGAAGAGAACTATTCTCAACATCATTGGCAACATACAAATACAAAAGAGGACAATCACAGGACATAATACAAACAACTTACAAACAGATCGGCTTCATGTTGCCCCTTTGCCCTTAAGCACAAGGGCAACAGGTAGCTACCTCCAAACTCTACGTTTAAAAGAATGAAATTTGAATTGGTTGCTCCATTTTGGGATAAGAAATACCACATTTAAAATTAATAACAAAACTTTAGACTAGAGTTGATTTGCAGCCGCCTACCCCATGTTGCTGGTGTGATCTGAAACGGCATTCTGGGATGGATATACACATTTGATTGACCTGTCTGTGTCAAAGGGTCGCCATCCTCCTCATATTTCCCAGCCACATAAACAGGCGTGGTTATGTCCCCTGATATCACATCTGGCACACTGGTCACATGATTGTTTGCCACAAAATCAAGAAAACCATCCCTAAAAATATAAGAGTGATTTTTTAAAAAAATGTATGAGAATTTAATATCAAATATTTATTTAATATTCTTTGATTTTATTAGTTTTATTAGTTTCAGTTTCTTTTATTACATCGATTGATGTTTTCCACAGTCTGAAACGTGATTTAATTTGTATGTCTACAGTTAACTTCTTATACTATAAACAGCCTCACAACATGCAACATTAATGGGTAGTTCTTTGCTATGTTTTGCTTCGTTAGGTTTGTACATGTACATTAGAAGGTTGGTAGGTCAGTTGTGTGAGTGGATTGGCTTCATTTGTTTATTTGTTTGATTGGGGTTTAACGTCGTACTCAAGGGTATTTCACTTATATGATGACAGATTGTCCACTTCACATTGCACCTAGTCTTATTACGGAACAAAACCTAGAAGAAACCTCATATATAGAATATTGTAAATATTTTAAATTTGTTTATATAATTGGCAGCTTTTTTCCTTTTTTTAAAAATATATTATCATTATAAATGTTTTTACATTTTACAATCATTTAAAGAACCAAAAAGAGGTTTGCTGAAGGTGGGTAACATTTACTTTATTCAATGTAATTTTTATGTACATGCCTATTGTAGTTTATAGAGTTTGGTACATTAATGTTTCCCCAGTGCTGATTGAAGACAAAATGTCTATTCTTTGAACAAACTCCCATCAGACAAGGGTTACTCCAATTTACAACACTTTCAGAACATTATCTCCTGAATAACAAATGCCTCAATCTGACTGGATACAAGCTCCTCACCTCTTCTTCATATGACCAGTAGAAATCCAGTTCTTATCAGCAAACAAGGAAATTGATTTCTTGTTCAAAGGTTCGCCATTATGCTCCACTGAATATTCAAATCTGACTAAAAGCTGGTTTTCGATTGGTTGAACACTACAGTGAAATTCACTGGCTGCTTTGGGATAAACTGGATTTAATTTGAACTCGACAAAGCTTCCTTTACGACACCTGCAAATAATAAAATTATCTAGATTAGGGATTTGAACTTTTTTAAAAATTCTGATTTACTGTATCATTAAAACTTAATAAAATCTTATATATAAAAACCTTTTAGTAAATTGGAGTAAAGTGTGCAGAGAATTTTCATTTTGTTTTCCATAATGGTATTATTACACCCTGATAAGGTGTAGTTCCGGCAGATATCCATACACCGGGGTTCAGCAGGATTGTAACCGTGGCGACCAACCATTGTCACCGTCATCACCTCTGACCTCACAATCCCCTTTATCCTGGGAGACTTTGAGGGCACATCCACGTGTGCAGTCATCACACTCTGAAATACGTTGATGGCAGCTGTGGAAAAAATATATAACATACCCAGAAAAAAATTATAACAAAATGATACACAGTGGCAAGTATTCCAACAGTAAAAAGCCAACCTATTACAACACATCCTAAAAATGTGAAACTTCTTCTAAATTTGAAAAATTAATTGAAAAAGTTTGTCTGTACTGTCCTAAATTAAATTTAGGATTTAAATTTAAATAACCTTTATTTAAACCTTTTTTCATGGAAGTTGAGGGATATAACAGTTTAACAAATAACGATAAAGAATAAAATATAAGAGACATATATATACATATCGACAGTATAAAATTTAAGAGTTTAAAAATTGGTGATAGTAAAACCATTTGCATGCACACTTCGAAGACGATATATTTGGTAAAATCTGTATGTCTTTTGGAAGTTCATTAAAAAATAGAACCCCTATAATTCTAAAAGATTGCTTTAAAAGTTCAGTTTGACAACAATGGACAGCAAGCTTGTCTGTGTTTTGATCTAAGATTACGAAGGGGCTGGACATACATGTATAAGGAGGATAAAGGTTATAGAAAAATGCACACTTATCTGATGACAGATTATCCACTTATCTCTCCACTGTATTTTAAATATGATGGAAAACAGGTAGGAAACATAAAAAATTAAAAAAAAACCCCTTAGAATGCTGGAGTCACTTCCTGACAATTCCTCTTTATGTTCCCTTTCTTAAAGATGCAAAAATAATTCAAAGAAAACTATATTGTTTATCGTTGGGTAAATGCAGGTATAAAATCAACCCTACCTGTCTGATCGTTCAACCAGGAATGAGGTTGTAGCTGTTAGCTGCTGGTTTATTCCAAACAAGTGAGATAAGGGTCCGCACTCTGTGCAGACCAACGTGAAATCCCCATAGCGCCTCTGGAGGTTGGGGAAGTTACCATAGGACTGGAAAGTCTGACAAGCTTTTGGCGCCGCCCTGCAGTTACCATGGCTACAACTTTCCCCAAGTTTATAAATGACATCCTGAAAATGAAAGTTTTCTGACTGGTTTGTTTTCTTTTGGTTTTGTTTGTTTGTTTGATTGGTGTTAAACGTCGTACTCAAGGGTATTTCACTTATATGACGACAGACAAAAATACAGAACATCACGAACAAATTTGCTTCCCGTTACCCTTTAGCTCTGAAGGAACTTCCTGTTGCCCTGGTGCTTTCTGAGCTTAAGAGGAACAGAAAGCCGATACGTTTGTATTGTCCTGTGACCTTATTAAAGTATGATGCCAAACCCCAATCGAACAAACAAACCCAAAAATAAAACAAAACAAAAGCTCCACAATCTAATTCCTCCAGTATAGATACATCATGTATTTATTTATATATATTCTGTAACCATAATAACAGCATGCTTTGCATTTCTTGTTAATACATAGCCGTAAAACCAAACTGAATAAATTGTGTGTTAGCTCAATTTTTCTCTGAATACCCAAAATGTACGACTTGAAAACAGGACGGAAAAAAAAAAAGTTGATAATCAAAGCTGGCAGAATCACACAATAACGAAAACACAACATTCTCCTAACAAAAATAATAATAAAATAAAATAGACAAAACAAAAACCATATGTCATCAAATTTGAGGAAAATTCTTTATAGATTTTGGAAAGGTAAGGCTTACAAATGATGGATTATCTAAATTTCCATGTGGTTCTGTTGGCTCCTCTTTCCATTCTACGCGGCAGACCTGCTTACCCGAGAAGAAATTTATGTGTAAAAGCTTGTTTTTAGGGGTATTTTCTGACCAATGTGTACATTAGTGATACAGCATAGCACATAATGTTTTCTTCCATTATAGTTTTAATGGCTTTTTAGTGTATTCAACTAAAATCACCCTATAAGTTCTAAGAGTTGGGACATTCCAATTTTGGGACAGGCCACAGAAATAACATGTAAGACCCGCTGTGGTAAAGCCTATTTCTCTGTCCCAACTGCTAGAAGTTATACGTTACAAAATACACCAGGTAGGCAGGGACCACTTTCACAAAATATCATACGACAATAAAATATTGTAGGATATCATTACGCTATAGTTTAACATGACGTAATTTTATCGTACGATATTTATTTCTCATATGACGTTTTGTGAAAGTGGCCCCAGGTCTGCAACAGGATTGCAAATTATATTATTCCTTGAAAATTCTTTAATGGTATGAAGACTTAATAGTTAGACCACCTAAGCTTGCACCAACTCATTGGATTAGTAAATCGACAGGTGGTGAAATAACCCTAAGTACACACTTAGGGTTATTTCACTTACATGGCCGAAATGTTCTCATAAATACCAGAGTAGCCACATTAACACACACATAGATGTTGTAATGGGTTTCTTCACTTGAAAAAAATAATGTCTATGTTCGAAATTAATTGCTATTTACCAGGCCTGAGGGGCCAGTTGCTCTAAAAACGATAAGTTGCTAACACCAGATTAAATCGCTTATACTGGGTTAGAGATAGACCTTCAACATGGCATGACGTCATCTAATAGCGGATTAAATTTAATAACTGCCCCAGAGGTAAGTACAAAAACAGGGAACCCATAAATTACACAAGAAATGAACCTTTACATAGAATAAGAAACTAGTCCCACTACCCACAATGCCATGGTCAATTTTGTTTCAATCAACTGGGCCTAGATCACTTATAAATCTACTGAACTTGTTTTGTTTTTTGCTGAGAAAAAGGTACATCTTTATGACCATTTTTCTGTTGAATCGTACAGAATATTTCTGTTGTTACGGCTAGCCTAACCAGAGGACCAAAAAAAAACAAAAGAAAATAATGAAGAAAATTGTGACCCTGAGTTGTCACCTCAGATTATCTCACTTAATTTTGGGGAAAAAATGTATACAATCTATACTGTTATGATCAATCTAACTTTCAAATCCCGTTATCGATATCATATAGCAACATTATATGAGAATACCTGGAAAAAAAATAATCCACAATGAAATAAAACTTTAATTAATTTAAATGTAATAATAATTATGTGAAATTGAAATCACAGAGTTAGAATGAAAAGCACTTTTAAAACAAACACACAGTTAAATCTCTTAACAAAATAACAAAGAAAAAAGAAAAACCAACATTCTTAAATAACTGAATTAACTAATTAAGTCATTTGTTGAATAACAACATACCAGATATGTTTCAAGTTTCAGGTCAATTAATTGTAACCCAAAAATGCCTAACAAGTAATTAAATAATATACAATTAAATTTAAGCTATTTGGAAAAAAATACCCGATTGAAATTTTTTTTGATGTTCAATGCTTGACTTAAGGGTAATTCACTTATATGAAGACATTGTACACATATATGTGCTCTAGTCAGCAAGAACTGCAAACCAAATTTTCTTCCAAGAAAGGGATGCTAAACTATTGGAGAAGAACTGAGGGATCGACTTCTAAGGCGTATTGCACGTGAGAAGAACTGGTGGAGCTGTCATCCAAAATTCAATTTCAGTGATATTTCTGCCTCGAGAGGCTGTGAGATAAAATATCTGTTGTGTGTGTGATTTTATTTAGCAGAAGAGGCCGGAAAATCAGTGTGTGTGCTGACTGGAAGCTACCACCTGAGCTAGAAAAAGTAACTACCCAATGCGAATAGGTTGCTGTGTTGCGTGGCATCGATAATGATAGTGATCACGTGACTAAAAGACTGAAGGCAAGTTATCTTCACAATAGCTTTCACATTTGCTGGGAAAAAGGTAGGGAAAATGAACCAGAGCTGGAGGTCTCTCCAGGTCAACACTGATCAAGGACAGTTCCTCCATATTGATCACATCAGTACCACGGTGTTCAATCTGTTATCTTGTGATACTAAAGGCCATTTCACTTTATCCCTATAGGACAGTGTTCCGGTCTATTGGTTGAAGGAAACCACCCTCTGTTACCGTGGCAACAGAAATCGACAGGACTAGTCACTATTACATGACGCTTTGTTTCTTTGTCTTGATTTGTTTCAATGCCGTACTTTAGGGTCACACTTCCGAGAGGTCAATAGCATCAGGCTACATGTACTTGGTCCAGCACTGTCAATCAACTTAAAATCTATGAACCACGCGAAGATTTAACTCTCAGACAACAGATCTCAATCTTGGGTTGTTATGCATGACCTAAGTTCATTTCAAGAAAACGCAATACTTTTTTGTATAACTTATTGACCAAACAATCTGCTATGCAGTACAATATACACCCATTATCTTTCTTGTCTGAAGTTGTATACATGTACATGTAAAAGGATAGTTGACAGAAAATCTACAATTTGTGAAAAAAGTGTAAGCTTTTGAAAATATTTTACAACTTGTAAAATATGAAAACAGGAAAGAACCTCAAAAATCAATAAAGACTTTGAGAGGCCACAGGCTACAAAACTTCTAAAAATTGCAAAGTGAGCTAAAAATTTATGATCATTGAAACATTAAGACATTTAAAAGACTTCAAAGAAATAAAACGCACTCTATTTTTACAATGTAAAGATATCACAATATGATCTACACATCAATTAATGTAGATTTAGAAAAATTGTTTTTTTTTTAATTTGATGTCTATGTAAAGTTTACAGAATGCGGTTCCATTAATGTAACTTGGAAAACATAATGTTCAAGATTATATCTCGGTATATCAAGAATGAGTGATTGGCGTTAAATGCCGTGCTTAAGGGCGCTTCACTTTCAGTTAGGTGGTGTCCTATAATAAATATCCACACTGACACCCCCCATACATGTACAACGAGTATTTCTGGCCCTGTTGGTCAAATCATTTTTCTCCAAAGCTAAATAATGACAGAATGGCGCTCTTGAATATTATACACATACATGTATTGCCTTTAGGCCTAAAAAAAACATGTCTTGTTTGCTCTAACCCGACTGACCCTACGAAATAGCTCAGAGTCTAAAGTTTTTATTGACTTTTGAAAAAAAAAAATAATATATATATATATATTTTTTTTTTACAAGACCTTCAAAAAATTGGCATATTTTGATAGCAAACTCGTTTTTTGTAATGTTTTTCAGTCATGCAAAGTTTTATTTAATATCTTCTGTTCTGTACGACGACGACGACGACAAAAAAAAAAAAAAAAATTTACAAAATAAAAAAAAATCTGGTCATTTCAAGCCGTTAGAGGAAACAAAACATTTTTTTAGGCCTTAGTCAAAGAGCAGATATGTTCCTAAAAGCAATATGCTATGTCACAATGTGAGTTTTTTGAGTTCCAGAAAAAGATTGAACGGACAACCTTGTAATTTCGCTTCAATTTGCCTCTAAATTAAGGCAGTAAGCATACGAGGATGTTTATATCATAGTTTTCTATAGATTTCAGTTTGTTTAATAAACAAATTGTTTATAAATAATTGGAATTAATGCAGTATGCATTAAAATTCTGAGAAAAACTTTATAGTGTAGCCATATAAGTTAATTTCTGAGAAAAACTTTATAGTGCAGCCATATAAGGTAATTTCTGAGAAAAACTTTATAGTCTATAAGGCGATTTCTGAGAAAAACTTTATAGTCTAACCATATAAGGCAATTTCTGAGAAAAACTTTATAGTCTAGCCATGTACAGGTTGTACAACAATGTTGTATCATGTACATGTATCGTAAAAGCTGAAACCAGCATGAAGGATGTGGGGTTTCAATTACGCTGTACTCTTGCATTAAAAGAGATTTTTTATGAACCCCTCAACATTTGACTGGTCATTTTCAATTTTACCGAGCCTTCCAGGATATAAAGGGGAAGTATTTTTCATGGAGTGTTCTGGATGTAATAGGACTGTCAAATGTAGTCCAAGCTAGAGACCCACCCCACCTGTGATTTTTGACCGATTTCTAAACATGGTTCAAATGGTAGGTAGAAATTCTGACTTTAAACATTGGAAAGATAGCAAAATGGAAAATATGGCTGGCTAAATTCCTCAAAATAAGGTCTTATGAAAGGCAGATTTCCAATCCTTGCTAATACAATGTTGTCAAACCGATAATAAAGAAAGGTATAAATTTTCGCTACAGTAAACATACATGAATGCCACTCTTAAAGACAAAAATTTTATGCAATATAAGTTTCAATATCTTACTGTGTACTTGAATATTGAATAAATATGTTTAAAAAAAAACAAAGTCTTAACTAATGTTCTCAAGAAAATCAACATATTAGGTCAAAAATACTTGGTATTCCATTTATGACTTTAAGACAACTGAGTGATGTCCCTTCGCAAAACAACTCTGTCACTATATGCAGAGGTAGGGCAGCCTGCCTATATTAATTTAAACATTATATTTTCTCAAAGATATTGAATTCTGTTGTCGTTATGTCATAACTTGAACCCCCTGTACTAACAGATATACAGTACATGTTTGTAGTTTTAAATTTCTTTCCAAGACTTCACTAGAATTGAGGTTGTACATTTATAGCAATCTACTTAAAATCAGATCTCAAAAACGCTTCCCTTGTTTTGTCTGTCGCTATATTGAGATCTAACACAATCTCCTAACTTAAGTGTTGAATTAGGTCAAGCTTACTGGGGTTCAGGAAAGGCAATCAATAGTTTCAGTTATCTAATAAAAACACAGATGACACAGGGCTTAGGAAAACACAAAATTCAGTCAAAACAAACCAAATTTGATATATTTTTCCTTGTTTATGTTGCAGGTCAGCTTAATAAACCAGGAAAACTCCACTCAACGTTTATTATTTGAATGGTGTTTGTTTATTGTCCACTTTTATTTTTTTCATCTTAAAAAAGGCAGCAGTAAACTTAAGTTCTCTGGTGGAAATCTTCATCCTTTGTAACCCTGATTTGAGAAGCAGCTCTGTGATTCGTCAATTTCAGAAACCAATCGACATTGTAGGGTAATTGCGTTAAATCTCAATAGCGAGAAACAAAATACAGGCAGCGTTTTTGTGATCTAATTGTAATTACTTGTAGATTCATATTTATAGTGGCATTATTTTACAGTGTATGGTGAAGTCAGAAGCTACAATATATACTATGAACCGGCTTTGTTTTCTTAAAACAGTCTGTATCTCCACCCTTTACATTTAAATAACAATAATTATGACAGATTTAAAGACTTTTTTACAATTTCTACAAATAAAATCCTCTTAACAGTTTCATCAAAAATGTTTAAAACGTCAACCGCAATTCCAGCGTCTGGCTGAAAATTTAACTACCCGTGAATTAATGTGTAGACAGTTTTATACAAGGCTCCGTGCATTATATAAGACGGCAAAACTTCAAAACAACAAAAGACATATAATAGATATACAACAGCAATAACAAAGAAATTCAATTTTCTCAGTGATAAATTTGGCAATGCAATGATAACAAGAGTAGATTATATCTATATTTCCTCGGTTAAAGAGAGACCACAGGTTTCTGAAACACGATCAGCTTTGTGGCGAAAACTGATCATGTGACTTATCACAAATTTGTCCGACAAATTTTTAATACCAATACGAAGAACATACTCTGAGCATAAAACACGCCTTCATCGCTTAGAATTTTTCAATTCCTCACACTTTTTGAAGTCAATTTGGGCATAGAACGGAGGTGCATCCTCAGGGTCTTGATGATTGGATGAGTGGCGTGTTTTACCCACAACACCCTGAGCAGATGAGGCACTAAGAAAAGTTATCCCCCCTTCTCCTGGGCCAGTAACGTTATCACTCGACCCCAGGTCCAGCGAGGCGTAATTCAGGGTTTCTTTACTAGCAATACTATTTAAACTAGAACGAGACGAATGCCGTGAGTTTGACCCAGAATTCGGGGTCAGAGTACCGCCGACAGCTAGATCTGACGTGGATGGTTCCGAGTAGCTATGACGATCACCGGGAAGCATACTACCAACAACAACACCAGAAGGTCCACCTTTGTCTGTGTAAGATGGGATGTTCGGAGTGCTACCTCTCTTTGGGAGTTTACCTGAAGACTGCGAGAGAGAGCCAGTATTAGCGTCCAGCAGAGAACCTTTTAAACTTTCACAGCTTATTTTTCGAGACCTTTCAGAGTTTTTCACAGCAGAAACCGACACTGGTGTTCCGCATTGAGACTTTATGTCTGTTTCCTTTCCATTCCTATGTGACGCAAAACGTGGCGACCTAAGCACTCCGCGTTCTGGTTGCCCTGGTGATTTAGCAGACTTTGGAGTCTTTGACGGATCAAACACAGGCCTGGTTGTAACAGGTTCATTGTTGCCTACTGGGAAGCTCATGTTATCATAATCAGCGTTTGGTGATGACAGACTAACACCAGCAGATTCCTGCGACTGAGTTTCAGATTGAGACAATTTGGGTTTTGAGCCGCTGGACACTTTCCTTGCTCTTCTAGGTTGATGCTCTGTCGAATGCTTTTTCTTTCCGGACATTTTCCCAGAGTCCGATCCTGAAAATTGCATGGGCAAGTTTTTCTTAGAGCTTTCCTTGTCGCTGGAAGCACCTGCCGGTGAAAATTCCAAATAAGCACTTTCCTCTTCTTTCAGAGGGGCGTCTGGTTTACGTACGCTGTTCATATTTGAACTAACAACACCGGCTTCAAAACTGAACTTTCCACTCCTGGATTCCTGGGATTCTGGTATAGATTCCCCTTCAACTACGATGCTAGGTGCAAAAGACATGTAACTGTCTTCATTTTTATTCAAATTACTTGCTACCGGGAAAGGCTTTTTTGTTTTTTGAGCATCTTTTCTGTAGTCGAATTTAGGATGATATCTCCTGTGACTAGATGATTGGGATTTAGATTCTTTACTGCCTTCAGACTCCCCTTGAACATTGACGGGCGAAAACGAAATATAGCCGCCATCAGATTCCTCTTGGACTGTTTCAGACTTCCGTTGACTGTGTTTCATTCGGTGCGAGTTTCGCGGTACCCATACCTCACTGTTTTTGCTGTCCGACAACGACCCATCTGAAGAAAACGACATGTACGATGAGTCCGACTCTTCCCTCAACACTTCAGGAGACTTGGGTGACAGCTTTGAATTTTTTTTCGGGGCATAACTGTTATTGCCGTGTTTCTTCTCCTCCGATTTCATTTTACTAGTATAATCCCCTGGTGCGAAGATTAAATAAGCATCGGCTTCCGCGTCAGCAAGAGGTGAGCGGGGTATCGGACTCTTCGAACTAGGAACTGACCTTGAATTATGATGGCCATGTAGAGCTGAGGTTGGTGACAAACATTTCTTGCTGATATTTTCTTTCGACTTGTGGGGACTTTCAAGTAATGCAGGACTACTGGATTGTCGGACATGAATACCCCCTGTACTCAAGTTATGTGATGCATTTTCATTTTCATCATGTTCATAAGAAATATTCATATAGGGGTTCACGTCTCTTTTCTGAGAACCAGTGTGAGGAGTTCCGACTGACAACTTATTCACATTTTCATGAGTTTTTTCACTCTTATTCACTTTGCCTTCAAGAATCTGTCCCGGCGCCATTTCCATATACGTGTCTGGCGCAGTCAGTTTCACAGTGACTGGTGAGGTCGGTGTTATGGAATGTCCGCTCGAATCCATGCCTTGTATAAAGGATTGCGTCGGACTTCCTACAGTCATGTCAAAATACTCCTTATTGTCGCCCATCTTGGACTGTTTTTTGTTTGAAATATAAACATGTTTCTTACGCGACTGATCCTTGTGTTTATCAGGGGACATTTCCATGTAGTCCATCTGGAGGCTCCCTCTTTGACGACTGTCCAGCACAGCTTTACGCAAAGACTCCTGAGAACTCTTTAGCGATTCCCTGGAGCTTCGATGCAATGAGTCTAAAGAGGTTTTCTTCAAAAGTTCTTGTGACGTAGTCCGTACAGACTCTGAGGAAATCCGTTTTAGCAAGACTGGTTTTGACGTGTGACCGTGGCTCGATGCCCGCTCCCTGAAATGTTGATAACTATTATTATGCTGAGTCTGCGTCTGGCCGAAACTTCCTGCGCGCCTTCTGTAGCTGTAACTATCGCTGGCAGTCCTGGGACGGCAGAATTCCAATTCCATGAAGGAATCAGAATCATCAGACTTGTAAGACTTACTCATTGGACTACACGGACTGGTGACATAGGTTTGTACGGGGGAGGGTGTTTCCGCGGGAACTCGCCCTTTAGGGGGTATCAAATGAGGGGCACTAGAACTTTTATTATTACACAACTTGCCCTGCTTGGCCACGGATTCTTGATAAGCTTGGTAGGTTAATGTCGGTTTAGTCATGGATGTTTTGCTTCCCACAGAATACGTCCTGATATGTGGGGTTTCTCCGGTGAAGGAGTCATCAGACAGGTAACTATAGACTTTATCCGGTCTCATTTCACCCATGTTACTCAGTTTACTGCTCTGTCCAACTGACATCGACAGGTAACCAGTGCCTGAAGAGAAGGAAAATTAAAAAATTAAACAAATCCACAACACTCTTTGTTTGATTGGGATTCAAAGACGTACTCAAGGGTATTTCACTTATCTGATGACAGATTGTACAATTCACACTGTTCCATGCCAAAATATGGTGGAAGACCAGGAGGGAACATTGTAAAACAAAAAACCACCCTTGTGATTGCCGGAGCCACATCATTTGACTCACTGTTATACATGATGGTCTTTAGCGGTCGGATTAGTAAGCAGACAGATCAACCACTTAGCCAGAGCTATTGACAAGGGCTCAGTTAGAGGTGTGTCCACCAATCCTTTGAACACCCTGGACTGAACAATTGCCTCATTTTGACTAACACTTAACATACAGCAGATAATTTGTTTGTTTGTTTGATTGGTGTTTAACGTCGTACTCAATGGTATTTCACTTATATGACGACGGACACAAATACCGGACATCACAAACAAATCTGCTTAACGTTACCCTTTAGCTCCACGAACAAAAGGGCAACAGAAAGCAACCTATTTTCTCGCCTCTTACGATCGACCCCACAGATTCAAAGGACAACATATTTTAGGAGAGACGTGGAATTTGAGAAAAAACAAGACAGACGCTGAATTTGAGGAAAAATAAGA
>JARFOD010128818.1:0-13950 GCA_031763545.1 Mopalia muscosa
AGAGAGAGAGAGAGAGAGAGAGAGAGAGAGAGAGAGAGAGAGAGAGAGAGAGAGAGGCAGGGGCAGAGAGCTGGAGGGGGAGTGAGAGGGAGGGATGAGTGGGGCGGGCGCGTGCGTTTGTGAAACGTGGATGGCTGTCCTGGCCATAACAATTGTTCAATTTGACGCATTTTTAAAATAATGTTCCCAAATCAATTTACTTAAGGGATTACGGAAATCAGGGCATCTTCACAGATTGGAATAGCGTTTTTTTAATTTTATGTGCCGTATGGAATTTGGGATTGCTAAAAGAATTAATTTGATAAAGGTTATCATCTTGGTAAATATAATATATCCTTTCTCTCGTTTTGATTTATGTAAGATCCTTGTCCAGACAGTGTGGTATCTTTCATATATCAAATTTCAAAATAATAAATGACCTTGGCACATATTTGAATAGACTTTCTGGGCTGAGTTCTTTCTTGACAGCTCGTGACGTAGAAATTGTAGATAAGCAGCCAATGTTATTTTAAGCGAGGCAGTTCACATTGATCAATTCTCTTTCCCTCTCCTATGGAAGCCGGGCAAGGCTTTGCGCATTGCTTCACAATTTCGTGCTATGCTTTACAACTTCGCGTATCGCCTCACCGTCTTACCAGGTCGTAGTACCATGGCTTTATTCGGCTTCCATACCCTTCAAGATTGATTACCAATTGGTCCGATTTTCTTGTCTGCCATTGCCGAAATTGATCAATTGTAAGTAAATGCTATAAACTGTTCACCGAACTAAACTAACCAATCAAAACGCCTTATTTCAATCCAAGCCGGTTTAGGTTTTTATTAATTCAGGACAAATCTTACAATCGGTCCAATCGTATATGTTGAGGCGCATCTCCATTGGTAATCTCTATTGATCTAGACAAAATTTCGGTTAAACGTTGATAAATTGGGTAGACATACAAATATGGCCCTTACCCAATAACTTCTTCGTATTTCCCAAATTTTGAATGTTTCTCTGTAGATAAAATACTATACTGGTTTGAAAGAATCTTTCCTAACAGGAAGACCCAAGGGTCGCTGAATCTGAATGCGGCAGGATTTATTTATCGTTTATGTTATTTTCAGGTCGTTTGTGTAGTCTTGTAGTATTTTGATTTATCAAATAACACACTAATGAATTCCCTAGGCGTATGCATTAAAATGTGTTTTCATTGATCCTTTTTTGTAGTTAGGCTGCAATCGTCGGAAAAAGCGTGACATCTTCGCACAAATTCCTGATGTGGGCCTTCTTTAAGTAGATCCAATTATGGCCAGTGGAGTCTATGCCTCATAGGCGCGCAGGTGATTCCATTTTTCGTTGAAGGCTGTATATACCAGTTTAGGCATTTTAGGACAGAAACGATACTTCGATATTTAAACCTTAAGGTTCAATTCGGAGTTCATAGTCTCTATCTATCAGTGTCTATGGCCTATTAATAACTGTATCCAATCTTTCTTCCGATTTGGTTATCGAAATTTAAAAAAAACTGTCGTCGTCTGATACTTTTTCTATATTTGGCAAGGCACATGCACAATTCTAGAATATAATCTATTCTACTTCCTACACGGGAGACAATGACTTTAACATACACCCGGGGCATTTTGTTTTGCACTTTTTTCATTTGCTGGTCTATGGCATACGTCGCTCCAAATATTGGCTGAAATTAATGATGGGTGACCAGGCATAGAAATTATAGCCCATTATAGAAATAGGCTTGATACAAGCATCCTTCAAAGGAAAGGCTAGCCAAGCAGTCCTAAGTTTTAGTGAGTATAAAACTGCTTACCAACTCGTCTGGTGTCCTATTTCCTATCGTGGTACTGGATTTATATCCAAACTATTTATTATTTGCTTTTCTGTAGTCTTTGAAAAACGTGTCAAGATATTAAGCAAGTAGTGTAATTCTGAGTGCGAAAATTTAGTCTAAATGGAATTATCGTATTCCAGAATTACACTACTTGTGTACTATGTTAAACTCTTCAGTGGAACTAATGGTTTTTCGTGTCAATATATATGTTGAATGACTACATTTTTTTATTTTTTCCACACTTGGATAATCAGTTCTGGTCACATTAAGAGTATAGCTCTATATTATTTTCAGGTCTCTCTGTGTATGGATATCTGGAGGATCTTTTTAGTTGTCTAAAAAAAAGAAAGCATTATAACTAGGTTTGTTGAGTTCGGATACCATTCTTTGTCTGTTAAGTCTCTCTCATATAGTCAAGTCTCTCCAGTATTTTCTGATGATTATTTAAATCTCATCTAAAGTACTGCATGTTTTTTTCACTCTTTCGATACCCTTTGATGCATTGTTTTGGAACAAATATCTAATTATAATTTCATATGTCGGCAGACTGGCAATCTTGCCGCATGTGAATATATAGATGTGAATACGTATCTTATTGAAATGAAACAGAGAAAATTGAAAGAACAGTTGAAAATAACTACCTGTCGCTGTTGACACAAGTATAATCAGTCATCTGACCAAATCTGCTTGAAATCAAATTAAAAATCCGTATTGTCAATTGTCATCCTTCCTCGACACAGGTTAATGATTGATTGAAATGTATATAAGTCCTACAGCCAATAGATACGACGTCCTGCCATATAAATACCTTGAGAAATAACACCGGTCTCTGAATAAACTATAACATTGAAACGGTATGGCCCCCTTTTTTCCCGCCAAACCATTCTGCCCTATTCGTTGAAGACTCGCCGAGGGGCTGTTCCTCAGTGGGAAAGTACCAGGCATGTCCAGCCAAATCTCCTTGTCAAATCGGGAAGACATTATACTGCTGAGCAATGGTCGATTTTGACGTGATAATGGGACCAAGTGGTCAAAGAAAACAATAGCGTAAGAGACGACTGTCATAAACGTTATTTAAAAATTCTCTATCTCACGCAGATTTTATTTTAAATCGGTGAGCATCGTAAGAGGTCGTTAATTTTCGATAAACACTCCGGCCCTTTACGGATTATGTTTTTATGTAAAGTCCATAGTCGCTATCATGTTTGTTTTGTCACAGGTACCCACATGATTCCGTGTGCGTTTTGCTCGCATTGCCAGGTCAAACTAGGTCCAATTGACAGGCCTGCAGCGAACGTTCAGTTCAATGCTAAATTATCGCCACTGATAGTTCGTCAGTTTGCCACATGGGGCGCTGTGCGAAGTTGAGAGTGAACGTTTTAGAAACAATCCCGTCTACACTGCTGAATACGCTCTTTCACACTTTTAGTTAATGGACTTCTGATATTATAAAATGATTAATAAATCCGTTCCTATCTACAAGATAAATGCAACAATATGTCGATGGTAATACGAATTACGCCTCGAGGAACGCAAATAATTAATACCCCCGTTGTGTGATACAGTATGTTCATAAAAACCCTTCGTGGCTTCTAGAACATCCTTGTCAAATGATCTTGAAGCTTCTTTTCGCAATTCCCCTACCGTTAAAGCACTAGGAAAATTGCTGACTCAAGAGTATCCATATGTAATTATAAATGTTTGGAATACTCCTAGAGCGTAACTGTGCCACGGATAAAAGATCACAGTCCTAATACAAAACAAGAAAAAAAAATCGTTTTTCGAAAATAATTACAGATCCGCGAGTGTGAACTTCAGTCAGGATATACCAATGGCTAGAGGAAATCCGTTTCGTAGAGAGGTATATTCGACATAACTCGCCACCTGTCTGTTGTCCAGCTCATTTGAGGAACTGTAATAAAAATGGTCGATAGACGCACGCTATTCTCATTAAGTCAGTTGATTACACGATAATCTGCTGTAGGTGTAACCATTAACACATTACTATATGTTGATCGAAAAAAATCCCCGACGGTGACGACTACTAGTCATTGTTTCTCATAAAGTATTATTAAAACAAAAATAGTTTTATTCTGTCCTGCCTGTTTAATTAACTAATAAACAGATATGCTTCATCGAATGCATGTGCAATACAGATGTTTTTCTTTGAAGAAAAAGCAATAAAATTAACAAGTTTAGGTCGAATACAATTGTCTTTCCCTTTAAGTATATATTTATTTATCGCCGAATAACTTTATTTAATTATGTCAGCACTATAAACTTTTATAGAAATTTCAATATTCCTTTTAAAATATATATGTTATAACAATGGAGATGCGTTGCAACTTCCGATTTCTAAATTGAACGTTTAGAACGGATGGAACCTTATTTTTAAGTGACAAGCCCTTTGTGGTTTCCGGATTATCAGTATTTAAAGATGGGTGAAATACTCTTATAGCGTCAACCAGGTATAGTTCTAGTTTGAGGAGTATTCAGTTTTTCCTGATTTGAAGGTATTTAGCTTACAACTTGGGCTTTCGCTTGTATAAGGGCTGTATCAGTCTTTCAGAATAGATCATGGGAAATGTACCACTTTAAAGTTAAACTCAAATCAACTATATGACAGACATCAACAACTACTTCAGACCTGAGAAAGCCGATATTGAACTTTTTTCATTGTCATACTCAATGGCACATATATGACACGTTCAAAATATTCTCAAAAGGGAAGAAACAAAAAAACACATTGAACCTTTAGTCAGCAGTAATGGCAATTTATGTTCTTAATGCCCTCTCAATAACATTGATTAATATTCAACAAATATTCACCCAAGTCGTTTCATGCTAAGATTTTGTCAACTGATTAAGAGACTTTTGTTGTAGATTATTTTAAATTATTGTGAATTTATTCCACAAACTAATGATAACTGCTATCAGTTTAGTATTCGGATCCACCTTTATTCTTTCTCCTAATTAGACAATTCCGATAGATAAACAGTGTTATCTGTATTCTTTCCGTAATTAGACAATTCTGATTGATAAACAGTGTTATCTGTATTCTTTCCCGTAATTATTCAATTCAGATTGATAAACAACGTCATCTGTATTCTCTCCCGTAATTAGACAATTCCAAATGATAAACAGTGTAATCTGTATTCTTTCTCGTAATTATACAATTCTGATTGATAAACAGTGTTATCTGTATTCTTTTCCGTAATTATACAATTCCGATTGATAAACAGTGTAATCTGTATTATTTCACTTAATGATACAATTACGATTGATAAACAGTGTTATCTTTTCTTTCCCGTAATAGGACAATTCCGATTGATATCCAGTGCGATCGTTATTCTTTCTCGTAATTAGACAATTCCGATAGTAATAGGACAATTCCGATTAATAAACAGTGTTATCTTTATTCTTTCCTGTAATAAGACAATTCTGATTGATAAACAGTGTTATCTACATTCTTTCCCGTAATTAGACAATTCTGATTGATAAGCAGTGTTATCTGTATTCTTTCCTGTAATTAGACAATTACAATGGATAAACAATGTTATCTGTATTCTTTCCCGTAATTAGACAATTCCTATTAATAAACAGTGTTATTTTTCTTCTTTCCGTAAATAGACTATTCAAATTGGTAAACAGTGTTATTCTTTCCAGTATTTAGACAATTCCCATTGATAACAGTGGTGTTTGTGTTCTTTCTGTAATTGGACAAGTCCGATTGATAAAAAGAGTTATCTTTATTATTTCCAGTATTCAGACAATTTTAAATGAATAACAGTGTTATCTTTATTCTTTCCCGTAATTAGACAATTTCGACTAATAAACAGCGTTATCTTTTTTCTTTCCCGTAATTAGACAATTCAAATTAATAAACAGTGTCATCTGTATTTTCTCTCGTAATTATACAATTCCGATTGATAGAAATTGTTAACTTTATTTTTTTCGTAATAAGCAAATTCCGATTGATAAACAGTTTTATCTTTACTCTTTCCCGTAATTATTAAATTCAGATTGATAAGCAGTGTTATCTATATTCTCTCCGGTAATTATACAATTACAATGGATAAACAGTGTTATCTGCATTCTTTCCCATAATTAGGCTATTCTGATTGATAAACAGTGTTATCTATGTTCTCTCCTGTAATTATACAATTACAATGGATAAACAGTGTTATCTGCATTCTTTCCCGTAATTATACAATTACAATGGATAAACAGTGTTATCTGTATTCTTTCCCGTAATTATACAATCACAATGAATAAACAGTGTTATCCGCATTCTTTCCCGTAATTATACAATTACAATGAATAAACAGTGTTATCTGTATTCTTTCCCGTAATTAGACAATTCTGGTTAATAAACAGTGTTATCTGTATTCTTTCCCGTAATTATACAATTACAATGGATAAACAGTGTTATCTATATTCTCTACCGTAATTATACAATTACAATTGATAAACAGCGTTATCTGTATTCTTTCCCGTTATTATACAATTCCGATTGATACACAGTGTCATCTGTATTCTTTCACTTAATGATACAATTACGATTGATAAACAGTGTTATCTTTTCTTCCTCTTAATTATACAATTCAAATTGATAAACAGTGTTATGTACATTCTTTCCCGTAATTAGACAAGTCCCATTGATATTTGTCTTGTTTCCTAAAATAAGACAATTTTGATTGATAGACAATGTTATCTGTACTCTCTCCCGTAATTAGACAATTCCAATCGATAAACAGTGTAATCTTTATTCTTTTCCGTAATTAGACAATTCTGATTGATAAACAGTGTTATCTGTATTTTTTTCCGCAATTAGACAATTCCGATTGATGAACAGTGTTATCTGTATTATTTTCCGTAATTAAACTATTCCGTTTGATAAATAGTGTTGTCTTTTCTTTCCGGTAATTGGACAATTCCGATAGTTACAGGACAATTCCGATTGATACACAGTGTTATCTTTATTCTTTCTCGTAATTAGACAATTCCGATAGATAACCATAGTTATCTGTATTCTTTCCAGTAATTAGACAATTTCGAATGATAAACAGTGTTGTCTACATTATTTCCCGTAATTAGACAATTCTGATTGATAAACAGTGTTATTTTCTTTTTTTCTATAATTAGACAATTCCCATTGATAAACAGTGTTATCTGTAATCTTTTCCGTAATTAGACAATTCTGATTGATAAACAGTGTTATCTACATTCTTTCCCGTAATTAGATAATTTCGATTAATAAACAGTGTTATCTTTATTTTTTTCTCGTAATTAGACCATTCCTACAGATAAACAGTGTAATCTGTATTCTTTCCCCTAATTAAACCATTCCGAATGAATCTGTATTCTTTCCCATAATTAAACCATTCCGAATGATAAACTGTGTTGTCCACATTCTTTTCCGTATTTAGACAATTCCGATAAATAAACAGTGTCTTCTGTATTCTTTCCCGTAATTATACAACTCTGATTGATAAACAGTATTATCTGCATTCTTTCCCGTAATTAGACAATTCCAACTGATAAACAGTGTTATCTGTATTCTTTCCTGTAAAAAGATAATTCTGATTGATAAACAGTGTAATCTTTATTCTTTCCTGTAATTAGAAGATTCAGATTAAAAAACAGTGTTGTTTGTGTTCTTTCTGTAATTAGACAAGTCTGATTGATAAACAGTGATATCTTTATTTTTTCAGTATTTAGACAATTTTAATTGACTAACAGTGTTATCTTTATTCTTTCCCGTAATAAGACAATTCCGATTAATAAACAGCGTTATCTGTATTCTTTCCGGTAATTAGACAATTCAGATTTATAAACGTTGTTTTCTGTGTTCTTTTCGTAATTATACAATTCCGATTGATAAACAGTGTTACCTATTTTTTCCCGTTATTAGACAACTCCCATTGATAAACATTGTTGTTCTATCCGGGGTATATCTTTGGCAGTAATGTGTATGTTATTGGCATGTCGGGAAGTTTTCCTGAACTTTGCCATTATATGTGTGGAATCATTCCCAACAAAGGTGTTTTTCTGACTAAATAGGCAATTGATAGCAAATTAATATATACAGTATTCCTCCCACTTTGACTATTTGTAACAAACATCTTTGTAAACGATTGCTTTTCTTTTCTCTAGACAACAGCATTTCACGACAGTGTTTTTTCCAGCACCGTGGCGTGAGTTGAAATGTATTTTGCCAAATGTCACAGCGACAACCAAAATCCGTCTCGTTTGAAACCTGCCTTGTCTAAATCAGGAAGTGATCAGACGAAATAACTGTAATCTCTATAGCCAATGTTTGTAGCCGACACAGGTCCGACGCAGGACGAGCGCTCTGACAGATTGTACCACACTAGCGTATGAGTGAAATCTAAGACCAGAACTCACGTTTTAATGCAATAGAAATAAAAGCAACAATTAGTATTTATTAATTTAAACAGAAGCAATAAAATCAAATGATTTAAGAAAGACAAACAAAGATAACACTAGCAAAATGGTAATTAACAAAGAATATGCCAAATGATAAGATTTAAAAATTATCAAAATTACGGATCATATAGACCTACGGATTATTTTTTAATTTTTTTATTATTATTATTATTTATTTATTTATTTTTTCATTTTTGTTTACCCATCCATTGGTCTAATTAGCATAAACTTCCAGCACTAACATCAAAACAAGGGTTATTGACAAACATGTAAAAGATGACTTTAATACTTTATATAAGGATTTTGTAGCAAACATAAAACAGTTCCACTTGTTTTTCTCAAAATGTATTTTTTGGATATATGTGGGTATGATTTTAAACCCTCATTTAAAACCCCAAAAATTTAGGTGCAATAAAGGCCTATGACAATTAAGGAACATTAATACAATGGGATGCATAAAAAATGCTATGAGTATTGCGAATTAAGATTTAGGAAAGTCATATTTCACATATGTGAAATTCTTTTCCCCCTACGTAAAATTTACTATTTATTTTACATAAGTTGAAAAGAATTTCACTTATGTAAAAAAAAATTCAACATATGTGAAAAAGCATTCTACATATCTAAATTAAGCCTTTATTCAACATATGTGGAAATCTTTTTCACTTATGTAAAATAAAAAGGTGAGTGGAACTCTTTTGTAGATATGTAAAATAAAAACATCCACAGCCCCAATTACAGACTTCTCCCTCACAGCCTGTATCTAGCGGCAAAGAGTTTGCCCAACAAGTACAATTTGATCGGAAGGACATCTACCCTCTGCATTTCGCAAATCATCTGGGGGTTTTTTTTCTAGCGAAGAATAAACTAGGGAAACTACAACAATTAAATAGGCCTTCGATTGCGATCGATTTTGTCGAGAGCATTACTACATGTCTGATTCGGCGGGAAAAATAAAATGACGTAGACTACAATAAAAGTACTGAATAAGAATAAACCCTTCACCTAATATAATAATATTCACTCTTTATTTGTAACCCTAATCGGCATTTTTCATAATAAAATACATGGTTTTGTATTGTTGGCTGTAGGCTAAGGGTGGTTTCGACTTGTGTCAGTCTGCGCTCAGCATTTAGGTCATTGTTTGTTTTGTTGTTGATGTAATCTTGGTAACACTGGACCATTGACTTGGTAGTGTGCCCTGTCGAGGCTAAACTTGCACAGCATGTGGAATATATTCCTATCGTCTTTGCATTCGTCTTGAAAGTATACACAAGACGATATAAGGACATAAATGAAGGTTGGATACGGTCCCTTGCCGTGGGGAGTAATCATTTCATAGTTTGTTTGATAAGTGGAACTTTTTTGTACATATCTAAAATAAACGTGTATTTTACATATATGAAACTCTTTTCCACCTATGCGAAATAGTAAGGTTTTAGTATTTATTTTTGTGGAAAAGAGTTTCACATATGTTGAAAATAATTCTTTTTTACACAAGTGAAAATCCTTTCAACATATGTAAAAAGAATTTCACATATGTGGAAAAGAATTATACATATGCAAAATAAAAGCAAAAGTTATTCAACATATGTAGAACAAAGGTAGAAGTGATAAAACGGCTTGCCATAAACGGCTAGTTAATATGCAAAACGGTCGTACTCTATACGCTAAATAGGTGCAATAATTTCTAGAAAAACAATCACAAATGTGTTAAACTCTAGATCGAAACCAACCACAACACTGCCTTATAAACTTCCCAATGCAAGGTCAAAATGCGCTAGACGAGACTTTCGCATTTCTACCCTTGCTGCAATTTGCGGCAAAAATGTAGCAAAAGTTTAATTGATCTTTTGCATAAATAAGCAGCAAGTCAGGAAGTCGCTTACACATCAAAGTCTATAAATGGAGAGAATGGTGATTATTATCGGTATCAATATTACCGATGGGTTTTTTTTGTACGCATTTGTTAATGAGTTCGAAAACATACAAAAACAAAACCAAATTGTGGCTTTGGTTAAAGAGTAGCTAGTCGCTTATTGTAGATACTAACTAACGTGTCTGTTATTTTATCGGGACTCGATAATTGGACTTATACCGTGAGTGTATATTACATGTAAAACCTACTTGCCTTTATGTGTTTAGACCGCCTTTCATTCTTATGGAAGCGCCGTTCTGATTGGGTGGGATAAAGAGAGGTCATCCAAAGTAGAGCTCAGTTGAAGACCCTAGTTAACTCAGGTTTTACCGTCTATGATGGCAAGGTTGGAAAGGACAAGAGCCTTAATGCGGCGATCTTCTTTTCAGACTTGCCTCGGGTTAATGGTCTTCTAGCGATTGCAAACTATTCCTCACATTTAAGTAAACCGAGCAAATTTCATACGGATTTAAAATACGCAAATTCGAATTAAAAGTGCATGAATTTTCTGAACATAAAACAGATGGAAACTTTTAAGATCCATACACAACACGAACTATGGCTGTAAGTTCATCTGAACAATACATGTTATAAAAGCGAAAAATATTGGACGTCCGGGATGATATGCGTAGTACATTCGAAAATTTCAGGGCAAATATACCGGAAGAAAGTATCTCACATTACAATATACTGAACTGATTGTAGTGAAAATGGAAAACCATCCATGACAATGGCAGGCGATTGTGACAGAACGCTACCCATTACACTACTACAAACTATAGTCATTTAAATGTTTAATGGACAGAGATGGTAATTTATATGCTGAATAAACGATGAAACAACGATGAATCGTGTCGAGGCAATCATAAATATACCTCTCATCATACTGGTCAAACCTGACAAATATTTTTAATCCCTTTATATAAAGTTATGAAGAAATGGTGATAAAACTTTTTATAAGTTTTAAATAATCAAGACCAATCAGAGTATCCATAGAGCAAATATCATCACGAAAAGCTTTTCACATTAGTAAATCCTAAAATGTTCATCGGTTTGGTATCTGCAATAAACGACTAACTAATCTTTAACCAAAGCCACAATTTGATTTTGTTTTTGTATGTTTTCGAACTCATTGACAAATGCGTACAAAAAAACCCATCGGTAATATTGATACCGATAATAATCACCATTCTCTCCATTTAGATTGACAACTCCGTATGAAGACAGTATGTGCTATACTCAGACATGTGGCATCTACAGTGTATTCAAAGAGGATCTTGTTAATGCACGTTTAATATGAAAATATGTTGTAATAAAGACAACGTTGTATGCAACGTTTACAATCACTATATTTAAATTATTGACCAAAGTATTTGCGTTGATGAGTAAGCTCATTTGCCCATAGTGGCTTGGTCCGTCACGCTGTTTACCATGGGAATCAGTTGAATTGAGAACCATTACGACAGATCGTTCCTATAATTACACAATTGTTATCTATTTTCATGTTCACGCCTACATACAATAAAAGTGTGGTGTGGGTGACATTGGTTTAACCGCCTCGGTATACATTACATGAAGCAAACAAAGTATGACGACATGCCCATGTACTTTCTTATAAATAACTTGATTAAGTAGCATATAGAAGCTGTTATTTTAACACAACAATGCTTAATGGAAATCAACAATAAATCCATATGTCAAATGCACAAGCTGATATCCATACATCATTGACAATAAATTACTTCAAAGAAGTGCCGACGATCATAACTCAGATAAATGAAAGAGTGGTCACATCGACCAGATTTCACCGTTTAATCATTGAAATCCAACCTAACCTTAGGGAACGCTGTGATAATGAATAATGTTAACGGACATACAGGTTCGACAGTCAACACCTAGTCTAATACGAGTTTATAGGTAATGATAAATGGTATTCGGCCTGTTTTTTCACAAGATTAATAAGAAATGAAGATGGGCTACACTTACGATATAGTTTAAATATCAACGCAAGAAACGAGTTGGCTGTTCATTAGGAAGAATGGTGTTATATGGATCAACATCGAGAAATAGTTGTACATCGCATCATTGCCTAACTCATTTTCTGACATTTTGATGAAAACAAGAAAAACTGATTTTCTGGCAAACAGAATGTTTTTTTTTTCTTGATGTTTTCAAGACATTTTTAGGGTATGAACCGCCATAAAGATCGACAGGTTATGAACCGCCATAATGACTCTAGGTTATGAACCGCCATCAGAATCTATAGGTTATGAACCGCCATAATGATCTACAGGTTATGAACCGCCATTAAATCTACAGGTTATAAACCGCCATAATGATCTACATGTTTTGAACCCTATAATGATCTACATGTTTTGAACCGCCATAATGATCTACAGGTTATGAACCGCCATAATGATCTACAGGTTATGAACCGCGATAATGAAATACATGTTAAGAACCGCCATAATGATCTACAGGTTACAAACCGCCATAAGGATCTACAGGTTACAAACCGCCATAAGGATCTACAGGTTATGACCCGCCATAAGGATCCACAGGTTATGACCCGCCATAAGGATCTGCAGGTTATAAACCGCCATAAGGATCTACAGGTTATGACCCGTCATAAGGATCTACAGGTTATGAACCGCCATAATGATCTGCAGGTTATTAACCGCCATAATGATCTGCAGGTTATGAACCGCCATAAGGATCCACATGTTTTGAACCGCCATAATGATCTACAGGTTATGAACCGCAATAAGGATCTACAGGTTATGAACCGCCATAAGTATCTAAAGGTTATGAACCGCCATAAGGATCTACAGGTTTTGAACCGCCATAAGTATCTACAGGTTATGAACCGCCATAATGATCTACAGGTTATGAACCGCCATAATGATCTACAGGTTATGAACCGCCATAAGTATCTACAGGTTATGAACCGCCATAAGGATCTACAGGTTATGAACCACCATAATGATCTACAGGTTATGAACCACTATACGGATCTACACATTATGAACCGCCATAATGGTCTACATGTTATGAACCGCCGTAATGATCTACAGGTTATGAACCGCCATAAGGATCTACAGGTTTTGAACCACTATAAGGACCTACAGGTTATGACCCACTGTAAGGATCTACATGTTATGGACCACTATAAGTATCTATAGGTTTCGAACCGCCATAATGCCCTATAGGGTATGAACTGCCATAATGATGTACAGGTTTGGAACCCCCATAATGATCTACAGGTTATGAACCGCCATAATGATCGATAGGGTATGAACTGCCATAATGATCTACAGGTTATGAACCACCATAATGATCTACAGGTTATGAACCGCCGTAAGGATCTACAGGTTATGAACCGCCATAAGTATCTAAAGGTTATGAACCGCCATAAGGATCTACAGGTTATGAACCGCCATAAGGATCTACAGGTTATGAACCGCCATTAGGATCTACAGGTTATGAACCGCGATAAGGATCTACAGGTTATGAACCACCATAATGATCAACAGGTTATGAACGACTATGAACCATTATAAGGATCTACAGATAATGAACCACCATAAGGATCTACAGGTTATGAACCACCATAATGATCTACAGGTTATGAACCACTATACGGATCTACAGGTTATGAACCACTATACGGATCTACAGGTTATGAACCGCCATAATGGTCTACATGTTATGAACCGCCGTAATGATCTACAGGTTATGAACCGCCATAAGGATCTA
>JARFOD010128829.1:0-13949 GCA_031763545.1 Mopalia muscosa
ATTTATTTTGGAGTTTATGGAAGAGAAATAATTTTTATAAATATCTGAAGTGACAGAAAGTGAGCCAGACAAAAACACTCTGGGGACATTAAGTAAATGGAGTTGTTAACTGAATCGTGGATTAAAATTATTCCAACTTTCATTTTATTTTAAGATCTCCTGTCACCAGTCTTTGTACGAAGAAGCTATATATTCATTAAGATAATTTTGTGTTAACTTTTTATTTAAGAAATTTAAAGCATTTATTGGCAAGGGACATGTAATGCTCCTAAATTTATGTTAACATTATTGTGTTCAGAGATTTATATATCAATCAAATTTTAAACGCAATAAAGAGAGCTACCCAACACCTCAGTGCCAAAGACTCAACCACACAGAGGGTGCTTTGAGTATCTATTTTAGAAGTTTACGAAATAACTCTTTTCGTTGCGCTTAGCAGGTGGTGGACGTCATACATTAAAATATGAAAAGAGTATCAAGCTACAGGTGTGTAAACCTCTATAAATACTCCCTCTTATTATTAATCTCCAAGTTAAGTTGGAGAATCAATCACCATTATCCTTTCCTGCAATTAGTTTGTTTCGTTACACTTTTTAGCTTACTTCACTGAATGTCATGCGATTAGCAAATCTATTTCCTCAGAATTTGTGGTAATTCTTAAACGTTTTTTTGAACAATGGATTTGTTTTAAATGTGTTCTGTTATGTGAAATGGTCGCCTATGTTCTAAGATGTCAATAAAACGTTCACTGAATGTGAAGTTAAACTGGTTGAGCTGTGGGTTTTGTCCACAATGTACAAGATGAATGACATTTTTTCCCGGTAACTGCGGAGTTTGCTCTGGAATTATTGATGTCCATAACGTTAAACAATTTACAGTTATTTGAAGTTGAATATTAGTGACAACCTAGAGCAGCGATTTGTGTTCTTGTCAGATTATGGTAACCATAAAACTCTATAATGTCTGTTATCTATATTTATTTACTGTTTCATGTCGCTGTTAAGTTGACGATTGGAGGAATCTGATTAAATCTGTGGAAATCCACTGGGTCCAAGGTCTTCTGAATTTGTGGATAAAATCTAATACGAGAAAGACCGGGTTTCCTTGAATGTTCTTGTAGGTATTGTAACACATTTCAGAATCGCTGTCAGGGAAAAAATGAAAAGATCAGCAGAAGAAAACTATACAACTCTTTATATCAATCATCTGCACTTGTGATGCCTATGCGTTAGCTAGGTTATTAAGATAGCATTATAATTCGTGAAGGATTTGAATAATAATTATGGTAAATTCCGAGTTCGAATCCTGGCGAAGACAAGGAAAATACCCCCGGAAGGTATTGACGAGACGAGGGCATCCCCAGGGCGCCTTGCCAAAATTCAAGACACAAATTAAGTTTACAGCTCTTGTCAGAAGAAACGAAGGTATAAGTAAATCGATGATTGTTTATCGTGTGGAAATTCTACAGAAGGGTTCAAGATGTGAAAATCTGAAATATAGTAAATTTTGAAGAGTAGTAGGTGTGTTAAGAAAAAGAAAATTCTGGTAAAGAGAGAGAGAGAGATAGGTTATTGTAAATGATGAAGCTATAGTTACATGTGCCGTCAAACTGCAACGAAGTATATCTTTGTATATATATAATATATAAACTTGTCCACCCCACTCACCATTACCCTGTCCAATTTTCCAGGAATTCTGCTGTATTTAATCTTCAGGCGTTATACTTTTTAACTTTGATATCATTCGCTGTCATGGCAACGGTAAACATATTTCTTTAGAGGTTGACAACTCTACAAAGTGTTCGAATCGATTATTTGTCCTCTCTGTTGAATGATTACACAAGTTACACAGTACGATCAACACAACGTTTTCTTACAGCAATGTTAAAACTCTTGATAAACGGTCAATGAAAAATAAGAATATCACTTTGCAATTAATAACAGTCATCCTTGCTCTAAAATAATAGCATAAATGATTAGCTTCGAAAATATTATTTTGAGAAAATTATAATGAGCTGCTCTATTGAGCCATTCCAACTTTATTGAGATAATTTTTCGTAATCTTATATTGCTTTATCAACTGCGTTATGCCTGCATGTTGCATTGTCAATAGATATAGCTTGTAATTCCATTGTAAGTTTTTATTATATTTAACATGCACAAATATTTTATATCATGGCATTTGTTAGATTATTGCTGACATTTGAGTGTGATAGAGACAGTTGATACTTTTATTATGTTTAGACGATAACACTGTGGAGTTCTGAAAATTTTACTGGATAAGCCCGGTACAGTTCCAGTTGGAAAAGAGACCAAAGTGTGTCGTATTTACTTTTGACGATTCCGTGCCAGACTCTGAGGGTCACTATGTCAGTTCCATAGATAATTGTCAATCGTGTTTTGTCGATCCTTTCTTTGATTCTGTCCCAAAATTTAAATACACAGTCACAAAAAAAAGGTCGCATAAAGGGTGCAGTAGAGGTATCATTGTTTAGTATTATGAAAAACTGTTATACTTTAAATGTGTAATCTATATAGTTTATTTGATTCTAAGAATCTAGAAAATATTGACAATCATTGTATTAATTCATCATTTGGCTTAAGATACTCGTTAACATCATTAACTTTATTGTTCCAGTTGAGGGTCGATGGTGAAAAGCTGCATGTAAACCGTGGCGATGTCAATTAATAAATGTCAAGTTAATTACTCTTCAACATAGCTGACAGAATGTAATAGCGACGGTAATACCAGGTGAATACAACTCATAAATTTATACACGATATACATCAATCAGTTTGTGTCTCCTCGCAATAAAATGTGTAAATACTTATGTAATATCCAATAGACAACCGATAGACTAGTTTATACACCCCCTGTGGTTATGTCACGCTAACACTGGTTTCCAGTGTAATTTTAAATCTGTATTTAAAATAAAAACGTCTGAATAAAAAGTCTAAAATGCAATACATTGCAATTTATTGACAACAAAAGTAGAAAGTAAATTACGTAATAGTTTTTCTCAATTTGTACTTTAAATGGGATTTTTCAGGACTGGCATATTAGTTTATTTATACTTAAAAGGTGTATGATTCTAATGTAGAGCATGCATATGAAGACCACAAGGAGAAGCCAAAGATGTCAGCATAATTCAATGTTAAATGAACTTTCAAGACTCAGAAGGACTGTTTAATAACTGCTATATATATATTTCTTTTCCCGTACAAGAGGGAATAATCATTGGTCCTTCAAATTCAATGGTTATTCCGTATTTCATAATTGTCATGCATTATTGTCATATCATTTCAGGTGATTACATTTGTAAGGAGGATCATGTAGTTGTATGGTTGGATAGCTGGAACTTTTTATTTATCTCACACTTTCTCTCGTTATTTTGTTGGTCATTTGTCACCACTTGGTCTGTCATTCTTCACTAGCAACTGTATCACATGACCCGAGCATGACGAAAGGGAGCTAACGATGAGTAAAGAACTGACAGCTGTGTATTGCACGGCTAAACTTTATACGATAAAAACTCTATGTGACTCTCCTGGTTTTTCGGTAAGTAATATTATGAGAGGAAACCTAATGTTGTCCATTTTCGGCTGGTGCAATAACCCTGAAATTGCTTGAAAAATGACAACACCGGTTTTCCCTTGTGGTCTTCGTATATTGTCTGGCATTGGTGATAAAATAAAATCTGATGATGTATTTTGGATTTTTCGATAAGCGTCGTTCAGAGAAATCACAAAACAAGATTTATCTCAAATGTGCCACACTGGTACAGTGATGTCGATTGACGTGTTCTAGATAAACTCCCATATAAAATATAAGCTATTACTCACAAAACAGTTAACGATATTGGCACAAATGAGGTGATCGTTGTCTACTCTTAGGCATCCAAACAGAGTGGAAGTATTTATTAATATATGATTTGAGACAGAAAGTATCCCTATGGGAAAGACAAAGGTATGATTTTGGATCAAACTAAACGAGAACAATAATTACATTGCAAACGAGATATAAAAGAGAAAAAGAAGGCAATTGTTAGTGGGGTTTATTTGTAAGTTCATAGAAGAGAAATCAATTGTTTTCAGATCTTGGAGACAGAATAAAAGCCAGACAAAAACGTACTTGGAACTTTCATATTTAGATCTATCTTTCTCCCTGTTTGTTTTGGTATAAAACGAAGGACACGTGACCTTCCACGTTCGTAAAAACTGGTAATAGTGAGATACACGTATTTTAACAGTTGTGAAGAGGGATATTTTAAAGCCAATATTAACAAAACGTGTTTTTAAATTTGTTTTTATTTAACATTGTATCAAGACAATAATTTTAGATTCATCGGATTCATCACATAATTATCGCCAATTAAACACAAATCATTTAAATGGGGGACATACATCACATGATCGTCCAACAAATCGTGAATAAATCGCTTAGTCCATTTAAATAGGTATCTAAAAAAGAAGTCCCCTGGCAATGATATCAGCTGTATTACTACTCACAACTCTCAGACTCCGGTAATCACAATTTAGATGGCTAGCCAACACATCAGTGTCAAAGACGCAACGACAGAGAGGATGTTTAATTATCTATTTTAGAAGTTTAACTCCTTTCATTAAACGCCACCTATAGCACGTGATAGAAAGAAGCCATAGAAAAAAAACAAAAAAACAGAGAACAAAGTTCACGAAAGTGAATCTCTATGAAGACTTTTTGTTATTATTTGTCTCCAGGCCATGTCAGACAATCAATATATTTTCCTGTTGACGTTTACCAGCATTAGTTGGTTTTGTTATATATTTTAACTTCAATTTCACTTAATCTCATGATATTGGCAAATCTATTTCCTAAGAATTTTACATTTCTCAAACGTTTTTCTAAGCAATAGATTTCTTTTAAGTGTACTTTATGCTGTGAACTGATCGCCCAGGATGATGTCCATAATGTGAAACAATTTACACTAATTTGAAGTTGAATGTTTGCGACAAAGTAAAACAGGGATTTGTATTCTTTCCATAATATTGTTAACCATAAAGCTCAATGAACCTTTTTTTATTTACTGTTTTATTTTGCTGTTGAGTTGACGATAGGAGGAATCCGATAGAAATTAGGTAGATCAATCTATAAACAATCTTCAATCACCCACTAATGCAATTGCTCCACTATGCTATCAGACATTGAAGTCCCCAACCTGAACCCCTCACTCGCTCACCTTGGATTCCAGGAAAATCAACCGAAATAAGAATAGGCCACTTGTTTGACATGCCACCAGTTACACTGACCAGAAATATATAGGCCTACAACATAGTTTATTTTTGCCGCAATTAATTAAGGAAAACACTGTAAATCTAAGTTTTTTCTCAGTCCCCCACCCCCTAAAAATTAACTATAATGCCGTTCCCATTATCGCATAAAACAGATTCCCGGGATTCAGCTTGGATCTTCCGTTTCATGTGACATCGTACTTTATTTTGTACGTCTTTGTACGCATCGCCAAACAATAATCAAAAGGAAACCGTACGCTAATTGATTTGTTCAGCTTGTGAAATGATGTGAATACTTACCTTAATAATATACATTGCTATTGAACACGGTTTATTTATTTATTTCTTTGTTACCGGTTTTCTTTTAGCTGAAAATTCCTGACATAGGCCTATTTGTGCTTTAATCAATAAGCTAAATCTCGATGTTGATATTTTTAACTCCACAATACAACAGCTAGAGTTTTGTAAAAACTAATTTCCCAAGTTACAAGATGATGTGCTAACTTCATTTTGACGATTAAAATCCACGAGTTTATACTGGGCAAAACATCACAGAGGATATCATTTGGTGTTTACTGCCGAGGGTAAAGTAATTAATTCCCACATTCATTGATTGACTGGTGTTTTACGCCATGCTTAAGGGTATTTCCCTTATATGACGGCGGTGTATTCCACCAAACATTACCACAAAAATACTGTTAAACATTACCATTCCTAGAACAAAGATGTGAAGTGTTTCTATAAAGTTGGAAAGGTACCTTTCCTCCGGTGATGAGTAAATACAGCATTGCTGGTCTTGAAACAAACTTCTCTTATCCAGAAGGCGAATTCACACAACTTACACACAAATACGTTTGAGGTCCTTCGTATTTAACTCATGGTTTAACTCATTTAGACTGTAAAGATACGTATATATATATGTACCTATACGGTTAGGATTTTTCCAATAACTTTAGAGCAGTTGTCTGTGAATATATTTTGTATCTGTGTTTTTCTTTAACATTTTCTCCTGTATGCATTGTTTATCATTATGTTAAAATGTTTTATTTTGTATTGGTATTGACTAAATAAATATTAATTCAGCTATTGAAGGTATTTGTATTTCTGCAGATTCAACTTTACACTGGAAGTCAGACTAATAGATTACAATGTATAGATTTAGGACTTCGTTTAGGTATATGATTTGATATAGGTTATCACCTCACTTATCTTTTTAACAACAGTATTAACTGTTGTGTAGTATCCTATATTTTGAAATGACATGTTTCTTAACAGAACTCACAAATGAATAAGCTTCAACAACATTAACAAGTAGCACATTTATGATATAACTGTCTTTCTTAAGTGCTATGTGTCTGGGTAACAGATTCAAATGAAAATGCTGAGGGCCTGAATTTCTGGAATGAATCCCCCTCCCCCCAGCATTTCCCTTTTATTTCAGTGATAATTTTGTAATTTATAACCCAATTTTCTCATTCGTGGTCTTCAGACATTTATTTTGAGACCTCATTACACAGATGAAATGACAGTTAGGTTGTAAGCCACCTTGAATACAAATTGTCTCTGTAACTGTATAAATACAGAGAGAACGCAATCAAAATAAGGAATATTAGTTAATAAGGATTTTTGCCCTTCCGGTAACTAGATTACCGAATTTTCTAGTCGATTTCACGTTTTTGTGTGATATAAGTTTATTTATTACTGAACAAGCATATAATTTTAATATAGGTATCATTTTGATTTTCGCTTATATACCTCTGTTTATTAGAATATATTGTGTTTAAGTGAACATAGCGTTGGGAATCATAATATAAAATAGAAGCTATAATTCAAAACCCAGTTATTGGTAGTCGCAAACATGAGGTGATCATGGTCTACGCTCTCCGGAGTCAAACCAAAATGGTAGTATTTCTTTATATATGATTTGTGACAAAAGCATCCCTATCACAAAGTGAAATGAAAATTTTTATGTCAACCTGAGGACAATAATAATATTACAAACGTAATACATTGTGATTTATTTTGGAGTTTATGGAAGAAATATCAACTGTTAAAAGATCTGTACAGACAGACAATGAGCCAGATGAAACAACACCGGGAATGTTAATAAAATGGAATGCGCAAGTATTATTCTAATATTCATATTAAGACTTCTCTAATCAATCCTGTTGCACAATCTGTTGAGGAAATTTGCTTTTAAACGTTTTGCTTAGAGTGATGCTACTCTCTGCAATAAAATGCATGTAGGTAAAACGGACATCATATCTTGTGTTATCTTGTGCTCTTTAATTTTTTTAAATTGGATCTTAAACATTGGTTATTTCTTGAAATACTGTCAAATTGTCCAGGAGGCCATGTTTTGCTATTTGTATCACTAAATAGCAGAGCTACACAAATACTGACCAGTTGAAACCTTTGACAGTTCACACATGTCATTAACCGTAACACACAAGGGTGTAAGTCGCGTGGAGTGATGAATAGGGATGGCCACGCCCAAAATGTCAACCACCGGTGGTTGTAGGTAGGTATATACTCGTAACCCACAAGTGATTTGACAAGGTAAAGAAACGATAAGTCGATATCGTGTTTAAGTATGTTTGATGGTAACCTTTCCAGGGATATAACGGTTATGGCAACCACAAGCATCGCTTTCAGGAATTAAATTTTTTCAAAATTATATAGCAAGATTAACTACTCCTATGTTTATGCTAACATGATGTATTTAGAGAATTGTAGCAATAAAATGATATTGAAAAAATAATTGCAGAGGTCAATTACATACTGTATCATTATTTGTGGCTTTTTGGTACAAAAAGGGAGGACACGTGACCTTCTAAGGTCTCAATAACTGGTAATAAAGCCCCCTGAAATACATGCATTGTAACAGTTGTGAAGCAAGTTTTTTTAAAAATAAAATGACAATGACAAGAAGTTTTCTCTTTTTTCTCTTATTATTTGTCTCCAGGTTATGCCAGAGAATCAATCACCATTATCTTTTCTTGTTGACGTTTCCCAGCAATTAGATTGTTGCGTAACACTTTTTAATTTCAATTTCACTGAATGTCATGCGATTGGCAAATCTATTTCCCCAGGCTTTGACATTTTTCAAACGTTTTTTTTTGCAATGGATTTGTTTTAACTGTGTTCTGGTATGTGAAATGAAAAAATCGTCCATGCTCTAAGACATCAGTAAAACGTCTACTGAATGTGAAGTTAAACTGGTTGAGCAGTGGGTTTTTGTCCACAATGTTCAAGGTGAATGAATTTTTTTCCCAGTATTTGCGGAGTTTGCTATGAAATTATTGAGGTCCATAACGTTAAACATTTTACAGTAATTAAAAGTTGAATATTAGTGACAACCTAGAGCAGCGATTTGTATTCTTTTCAGATTATTGTTAACCATAAAACTCTATAATGCCCGTAATCTAATTTATTTATTTACTGTTGCATGTCGCTGTTGAGTTGACGATAGGGGGAATCCGATTAAATCTGCTGAAATTTCCTGGGCCCAACAGCTTTTGGATTTGTTGATAAAATCTAGTATACAGGACACCGGGCTAGCGTGAATGTCCTTGTGGGTATTATGACCTATTTGAGATTGATAGGTGAAAAGATCAGAGAAAGACAACTAAACAACTCTTTTTTAGCAATCATTAGCACTCGAGATTCGAATGCGTTGTCTAGTTTATTAAGACAGCATTATAATTCCTGATTGATTTGAATAATATCAGTCGTATTTTCAGGGTTCGAATCGCGGTGGAAGCAAGCACAATGACTTTTCTCTGTCGTGAAATTTATTTATTGGTGGAATTTAAGTGTGTTAAAAATAGTATATGATATACATTTTTTTGATTCTCTAGTTAAAGAAATGTTACTGACTGAGGGTCGTATAAAGTGCCCGTTGACATTGACGGAAAGGGGGCATATCTTTATTATTCCAGTAAATGGTCAGTGGGGAAAAGCTGTTAATAGTGACACTGTCAACATGACAACACTGTCTTAAAGTGTGTAGAGCAGGTGCTCGCTCTAGCCTGTGTAAAGGTTTTGTCGATTGAATTTTCTTCCAATCATCCTTCTTTGACACTTCGTGAGTTAACATCCGTTACTCTTTCCGTAATTGATCATAATCGCAGATTGTCGATTCTTGTCTTCTGGACTGCCAGTGAAGACACTCCACACGATATATGGTCATCTGTTACTCTACCGTCTACGTTACTTCTAGCACTGTGATGGAACAGGTAGACTATCTAAGGTCGTTACAGAACAGAAGGGGTAAAGTTATAAATATGTAACACAGGATTTTCGCGGCATTTCCGTGGGCTGATTGTGTTTATGTTTACCTAAAAAGTTGAACTGTTGACACCTAAAACAATAATTCTTAGCAATGATCATTGGAATAGTTATAGTCTTCCTTTTTTGAAAAATAATTTTACACGAGGAGTTTGCTTATATCTGCTAGAAACGCCCACATGCTGCCTTAGAGGTATCAACCGATGTTTGAAGTTGTTCTTATAAAATGCGTGTTTGATTACCTGTTATCAATCCCTTCAACCGTAAGGCCATGGGGTTTTATCTATACATAGGATGGGATTTTGTTACTGTTTCTCCTGAATAGTTTATAGAAAGCAATCAGTGTCAGGTATATTAACGAGACTATCAGTATCAGAAGGTTTAGTGACCTCGTGGGACGAAAGGCATTGTCTCTGTCCCCGCATTATACTGGTCAGAACATTAGAAAGGATATCATTTGGTGTTTACTGCCGAGGGTATAGTAATGTCTTCCTACATGATACACAGATATGTTTGAGTTCTTCTATATTAAAACCATTCCAAAAAATCGTTAAGACGTGTAGGTGTATTTCGATACGGTTAAGATATCTTCAATAACATTATACTCATCCGATGTCTGTTAAACAGTTATTGTATCTCTGTTTTCTTTGACATTTTCCTCTCTATACGTTGTTTATCAATATGTTAAAACGTTTTATTTTGTAAAGGGGCTGATGGAATAAGTCTTAAATCCCCATTGCGGGACCTAAACTGCGACAGCTATTAAACGTATATGTATTTTTCAGATTGAAAGCTAGCCAAACTAAGAATTACATTGTACAGATCGAGACACATGTGCTTTTATCAAAATTAAATTAAATTAAATATATATAAATATATATATGTCTGCTATTTACACACTGAAGGAAAATATGTATTTTAGTTAATAAACTGATGTATCCTCCCACAAGACATTAAACACCTAAATAGAAACAACAAAGTCATTTTAAATCAGATTTTGGGTTTGTTTTGTTGTATGTTTAAATATCATCTAGTTTGTCTTTGTCAACAACGGTTTGGTAATCCCTTGTGCATTGTCCTATATATTCGTGTGGACAGTCTCTTTACAGTCCTCGCGAGTAAAGGCGTCCCCAAAATACTTGATACACAATTGTAAAGTTGTGTTTGTCGGCTTGTAGGAAAGAACTGTCTCCATCATCAGAAAAATTGTAACTGTACGTAAACAATTGAGTATATGGCTTGAAAAAACGAGAAGTTGACTTGTTAGTATCACGCCTATATTTAAAGGCGAAAGTTTAAAAATGAAAATAAAAACGGCGTGATTGTATTAAATTGAATCGATTTTGTACGAGAATTTTTTATTTTTCAGTAAGACTGGTGTAATTTATTAAACAACTTTAAGGGATCTTCATAAAGATTGGATGGATACATTGTGTTGAGTTTATGCAACGTAACAAATACAGTGAGAATAGAAACAAAATAAGAAATAATAGATCATAGATATTTTGTTCATTCTGTAGATAGATGGTGTGATTTTCCAGTCGTGTGATATTAGTTTATTTATTACTGAACATGTACTGATTCTAATGTTAAGGATGTATTTTCATTTGTTTTGTGGTAAAACACAGTCTGATGATGTATGTATATTGTGTTTGGATTTGTCGATATGACATCGGTAAGGGAATGACAATATAAAATATACCACATTGACACAGGGATATCGATTAATAAAAAGCGACGCGTCATCTCGTGTTCTATATAAAACATAAGCTATTACTGAAAACACAGTTAACGATATTGGCATAAATAAGACGATGATTGTCTACTCTCTCAGGCACAAACACAAAATGGAAGTGTTTCCTTATATAAGATTTGAGACCAAATATATCCCTATGGGAAAGGAAAAAGTAGAATTTTGTATTAAACTAAACGAGAACAATAATTACATTGCAAACGTAATATAAAAGAGAAAAATAAAATAATTGTCGGTGGGATTTATTTGGGAATGCATGGAACAGAAATCAATTGCTTTAAGATCTGCAATGACAGTTTATAAGCCAGACAAAAAGCATTGGGGGACGTTAAGTAAAATGGAGTAGTAAACGGAATTCGCAAATATGATTCCGGCTTTAGGATCTCTCCTATAAATATACCTAGCAGTTATCTGCTGAACAGTTTTTGTATTTCTGTTTTCTTCGACATTTTCCTCTCTCTATGCTGGTAATCATAATGTTGAAATGTTTTATTTTGTATAGGTGTTGACTGAATAAGTCTCAATCCAACAATAAACTTATTTTTCTTTGGATTAAACAGTGCACATGTAGTCAGACTGATAGAAGACAATATACCGATCAAAAGTAAATGAATTTATATATAATTAAAAAATTAAAGGCAAATATGTATTTGAGTTAATAAACTGATGTATCCTCCTACAAGACATCAAACGCCTAAATGGAAAGCAGAATAAAGTCATTTTAAATCTGAGTTGTTTTTTTTATGTATGCTGTCATCTCGGTTTTCTTTTTTAACACCAGATGCCAGTTGCTCGAAGTGCTATTAATTTTAATCCACTATTCGAGAACGTCACCCCATGTTGAAAGTCTATCTCTAATTCACTATCAACGATATAATCGGATGTTTTGGACTAATATTCTTTCGGGCAACTGGCCCCCTTTCTAGTAAAATCTTGTGTATTGTAGGATATTTGTTAGTGTGGACAGTCTCTTTGCAAAAATCATGAGTGAAAGAGCAAAAAATAAAAATTAACTTGATATATAATTATATAGCTGTATTTATAGACTTTCGGAATTAACAAACTCTATTATAAAAAAAATGGCAAATCCACGTAAACAATTGAGTATATGGCTGGCAAAAAAGTAAAAACTAATTGTTTTGTTAATATCATGCCTATTTTAAAAGGCGATACTTTAATAATAAAAATAAAAATTGCGCGGCTGCATTTAATAGAAAGATTTTTTTCCGAGCATTTTTTTTTTCAGTGACACAGTTTATAAACCGATTTTCTCAAATCGTAGTAGCCAGAAATCTTTAATAAAATCAAAATTTGTTCCACCGTGTCATTTTTTATTGAGGGACCTCATTATTAATAAGTAAGGACTGTTAACAGGCGTATGATTCTTATGTAGGGCAAGTATTTTCAGTATTTGATGATAAAACAGAATCTGATGATGTATGTAGTGTTTGAGTTTCTTGATGTGACATCGATAAGGGAATCAAAATGTAAAATATAATTCTAAAATATACCACACTGACACAGGGATGTCGAGTTATAAAAACAGCGAATCATCTCGTGTTCTAGATAAACTCCCATATAAAACACAAGCTATTATTCAAAACGCATTTATTGATATTGGCACAAATGAGACGATCATTTTCTTCTCTTTTAGGCACAAACCCAAAATTGAAGCGGTTCCTTTTATATGATTTGAGACAAAAAATATCCCTATGGGAAATTTGAAGTAGAATTTTGTATTAAACTAAACGAGAACAATAATTACATTGCAAACGTAATCTAAAAGAGAAAAATTAAATAATTGTCAGTGGGAGTTATTTGGGAGTCTGTGAAACAGAAATCAATTGAACTAAGATCTGCGGTGACAAAATATAAGCCAGACAAAAGTGGTAAACAGAATTGCGCAAATATTATTCCGGCTTTCGCATTTAGATCTTCTCTAAACAACCGTGTCACCCACAATCTACATATTCATTTAGGTAATGTCGTGTTTTGCTTCAGGAATTTATAAATTTAAACTTATAACAATATAATATATGTTAACAGGATTGTGCTCAGAGAATATATATCAATAACATTTTAGCGATAAAATAATTAAGAAATGACTGCACCAGGCAACAGACTATTATTAAAGTACTCTCTTTCATGTTCACAAAAGTAATATAATTGACTTCTTCTTTGAGTTTTTCGCTGTTTGTTTTTGGTACAAATCGCACGACATGTGACCTCCTTCTACGTTCGTTAAAACTGGTAACACTGAGATACATGTATTTTAACTTTTGTGAAGATTCATATCTTTCAAGACAATATTAATAAAACTTATTTTTCTATTTTATATATTTGGTTGCAAGACGACAGTTGTTAGTTTAGTTATTTAGGTAACAGACTCAGCTTGGCACGACTGAGTCGATAGTCCCCTCGTACCATAGGCCGGGAATGATTAGGCCGTACAAACTTCTGGCATGATCATTATATTATTAGAGTCGACTAGCCTTACAGTTATTAGAGGGTGATAAACAACAAATACAATCGCATCATGTCACTCAGTCAACTCAAACATACTTTTGGAAAAAAGTAGTCCCCTGGCAATGAAGTCAGTGGGTATTACTACTCACAAGCTTCAGACCCCGTTAATC
>JARFOD010128840.1:0-13946 GCA_031763545.1 Mopalia muscosa
CAGCATTTTCATTACCCAAGGGCCAGTTGCTCGAAAGACGATTAGCTGCTCACACCAGATTAAATATCACTAATACTATTATTCCAATAATCAGTTTTACAGCACTAGCTGAATCTAACCCATTGTTTAATTAAATTAAACTGATGAGCATCACAACTATCGAACAAATCTACATAGAGGGACTTATCCGCTCCCCCAATCAGTCGACAGGAGAGTTATAAAGAACAATAGCTTTTGCAGCATTTTCATTACCCAAGGGCCAGTTGCTCGAAAGACGATTAGCTGCTCACACCAGATTAAATATCACTAATACTGGGTTAGAGATAAACCTTCAAAATGGCGTGACGTCATCTAATACCTGATTAAATTTAATAGCGCTTCAAACAACCGGTCCCAGATGATTAGTTGATGATATAAAAGTGTGCTTATGTTGGATATCTTTTCTGTTACATCCAAGATCAACCTGCCATATGCTGGCCAAATTTAAAAAAAACATTTTATATCAGAAAGTTATATTTATGCTAATATAGGTAGTTTGACATTTTGTAATGGAAAGTAAATGCATACAAAAGTATCAGTTGGTGTACGTAAGTACAAGGGTAATTATTAATGAATACGGTTTAATATTATGACATGCATTGCTCCTATACAGCCAATGGTTCAGGCCAGAAGCAGCTATGAGTAGTAATGGTAGTAATAGTAATAGGAATGGTAAACCCCGTTAAAGTAGCCTGCGTGACATCAGACCTGGCTTTCGGTCTCCAGTATGAACAAGAAGCGTGCGTGTGTATGTGTGCATGTATGTATGTTTTATGTCCTACAAAACGAATGACAGTTCAATTATTGTGCTATCTTTCAAGACATCGATTCAATTTCCCCTTTGAAATAGAATGTCCTATCTTTACATTATCATTTACTATAATCCGTTATCCGTACTACAACACTGAAGATACAATAGTTATAAATAGCAAGTCATCATTTCCCGTCACAGACAGGAATATCCGGCTACAAGAACCTGATTCAACATGACAATCTGAACCATACCTGGCGTAGCCATTTCCGAAAAAAAATTACCACTTCTATATTCTGCCAAAGATGTGAAGAATAGTTGAACATCAAAGAGTGCCAAGGTAGAATCACTGATAGCAATGCCTGTTAGATATTACCATTTTAAACACCCAGCATTTGACAACAAGAAAGGACTGTGAAAAGCATAACAATATGCTCATATATTGTGATTCTAGTTATAAATCTATATAATGAAAATAATAAATGTCGATGCCACTAGATTATACGTTGTACATTAGCGCTGCCCTGACAGTGCATTGAAAACCTTTTTACATTTCTGTACAGTAGCTTTTGGAATAGCACAGCCTGGCTGAAGGGCAATGACTGATTCAGTCTGTATATACACACCAACACGCAATATGTATTTATATATCTATATATGTCGCCAGTGTAATCAATTAAATTCAAACTGTTAAAAGTTATGATGAAACCGATAGCACTATTCTTTGTTTTATTTTACATGTTTGTGACGAAAGACTGGTCTTCATTTACTAGTCTGCTTAAAGCGATACTCCGGGCTGAAATAACCTCTATATCCCTCGAAAGGTAACCATTAAATATACTTAAATATGGCATCGACTTATCGTTTCTTCGTTTTATAAAATAACCCGAATGTTACAGATATATACTTTCCTACGACCACTGGCGGCTGACATTTTCGGCGTGGCGCCTTTTCCATGACGTAACGCGACTAGGTCGATTAGAAAATTAGAGAGCATACATGTAATAGAACTCAATAAACGATGGTCATTTTACCTATATGCATTTTATTGTAGCCCTGAGTATCGCTTTAAAACCGGTTTATGGGGTATTTTTCCCCTCCATAACGCGTCAAAGACACTTGACAAAAACACACGTATACATGTTTGATACGTTATTTTTACCTGTGGGACAAACGATTAACATTTCTCTACTGTATTCTATGGAATAACACTACCTGATTTGTGGGCAATGGCTGATGCAGGATGGGGTCTTTTTATTAATATTTTCACGCTATATATTGGATAAATAGCTTGCCTCCACTGGGATTCAGACACAGGACCTTTGGGTTACATCCCCAACACTCTATCGGCTTAACGATATATATATATATTAATATATATATATATTATCTCGGGTTCGAATCCCGGTGGAGGCCAGCTAATTTTTCTCCCTTCATTTATTCAATATATATATATATATAACTTTTCAGGTTTTACAGGTGCAACTGATATAATGTATCTATGGTGAAACGACAGTGTACAATGCATGTTTGATACGTTATTTTCCTATTGTTCTGACACTGATGATAATCTTGATGCTTTAAATAATAATGATTCCAATTAAAAACGTTGAATGGATGAGGTATCCGGTATACTAATAACACAGGTAGCTAATAAATTTGGATTGCCGAGGTGTGCTTTCGGCAATGCGTCATTTTAGAACCAATTTTTCTGAATTTATGTCCTAATATTACGAACACAACGTTAGTCCTGTTTCTAAGTATCATTTTTATCAACAGCACTACTCTCTATTTTTTTTTTTTTTTTTTTTTAAATGTTTGTGACGAAAGACTGGCCTTCATTTACTGGTCTGCTAAAAATAGTTTTATGGGTTTTTCCCCTCCATAACGCATCAAAGGCACTTGACAAAAACACAAGATCACAGAAATGTTGTCCTGTAAACAACAAAATACTCTAAAAGACGTTAAATGGATTTAGCAAGTAGCTTAAAAGAGAGATAGATTTGTTACTCAGTTCCACCTATGTCATTAACTAACCATCCAATTCAATTGAATATTCGTACCATGCTAGTGTTTGTCAATGGTTAAGCGGACAACTTAGGATATATGAGAAGGTATTATCTCTCCTTTTGACCACTGATCAACAACATTAAATTACCAAAAGGAGATAAATCTAAACAACGCTTTGGTAATTTGAATACAAAATATCTCAGTACGCAGACGACACACGTCTCATTTTAGACGGTTCAGAAGATTCACTACGAGAGTCTCTGTTAATATTGGATTATTACTCAAATATTTCGGGACTCACCAGTTGGCCACGTAACGGAGGTCTGTGTCCCAACTGACACAGACACTTTCCTTGTGCTGTTGGCATAAGTCTGGGATGGCCCTGAAACATCTGAGACAGACGCAAGGCGCCGAGCCTCTATATAGCTAACGTCCTGTTCAGTTTTAATTACTTGGATTCTTTTTTCTTTTTACGAAAAAACTACAGTCTTTGGAGCAGGCCATGTGGGCCTCATTACAGTTACATCATTTAATCTCCTTGTTAAAAGCGTAGCCCTCATGGCCTCCTTCAGAGCAACGAAAGCATACCTAAGAACATCTACACTGGTTATTTCGGTGTCCAAACTTCTGTCTACCCTCATCCTGTATGGACCAATGTAGATGTGGTCTGGAACAGCAATTGAATCGAAAGTAATTAAATAAGTATCTAGTTTTAATATTTCACCATCTTGTTTGGTTGTGAAGCGCTTAACGTTAGATATACCTTGATCTTAAGCTCGGCGCAGATCTCTTCTTCTGATAAATCAGAGAAACCTTTACATCGGCCTCTAATGATTCCCTTGATGCTATTAAGAGATCTATGAGATGTAACGGATACAGGCTACAGGTAATTCCAAAATGTTTTTAAGATTTAATAAATTACTTTTACTGTCTGGTACACGCCAGCAAAGAAAGACAAGACAGTACAATCACAAGACGCACAAAAAGATATCCCAGTAAGATCGGTGTCTTGTTGTCCCTAAGCTCTCAGAGCACCAAGGCACCATTACGAAGCTCCTTCCCAGAGCCTGCACAGGTATAAATGATTTCGTATTTTTATTGTTTTATTCACACATTGAATCGGTTATTTAATCAATACGACTAAGGTTTTTATTTTAAATCTAATTTATTTTCTAATGCAATGTACAAACATGTTATTTTATCTTGATGACAACAGAAGTGTTTTTAGTTGAATGTTGATAAATAAGCCCTCAAAGTTGTGAACCAGTTCTTGTTCATAGACACATTCTTGTTTACATTTATTACCAAATGTTTATTACAGGACTCATATTTACAAATCATTAACTATGCTTATATCAGCAAAAAACTATAGAAGGATATTAACGATAGACCAGTCTCAGTATACACTTAGTAACTTGAAATTGAAACTTTAATGCCAGCTGGAAGACATTACAATCGTTTATTGACATTCCTGAGGTATACATGTTCCCACTTTGTGAGTTCATTGCCTTAAAACACAGTACTACGTTACACCGGAATTTCGAAACTTAACAGGCCAGAGTGGAAAGCCAAAGCACGCTGCAAAAGGAAGCAGTTCGAAGCGGGAGAAACTACTATTATCTATCACTATTGTAGCGGAATTAAAATCTGGTTCAGTTATCTCCCTTAATAAAGCGATATATAATAAAACCACTGGAACTTGCGATTTAAGTTCCTCAATGCTACTTGCAACAACCACACTTTATGTAGGTCCATATAATTATGTGTGGGGAGTTGAACCTTGAGCTATATTTCTCCGTACTGAGAAATCTGTCTCACTTCTTGGTAAGGGGCCCGATATATATTAGCCAAAAGTTCAGTTCTATTGTAAAAGTGAAATAACGTACTCCAACTTGTAGAGGCGCCGCTACAGTGTTGGGTTCGATTACTGTTACCTTGGTACCAATTATTCTTTGATTCAAATGTCAATGAACAAGAAATGAGAAATATCCACAATCTGTTTCAGTTCAACATTAAAAATTTCTTAATGTTTATTCCAAGTATAATGTGTTTGTGTCATATTTTCTTATGAACAGTGAAACGTCTGAATGAAAACAATATAATTCAAACAACAGGTAAATGTACATGAATTCTTATTAGCATGAGTGCCAACCTTCAGTTTTTGCCTAACTGTCGGAAATATGTTACCTTTGACGTAGTCAACTTATCACTGGGTTTATTCCCACGTCAAACGAAGCTATCATCTGCAAACCGGTTCCACAAACCTCAACTCCTTATATTTATCGTTAAATATACTTGAGAGTGACAAAACTTCCCTTACCGCAGCTATCGAGAGGAAATCATATAGCCTAACTGTGGTACATTGTCACTGCCTATGAACGTACATATTTAAACTGCAGTCCTAGCACCGTTTGTCGTCAGCTTAGAATGACTATATCTTGTTTAGCACATTTACGAGTTGCAATCTTTAGAAGAGATATAGATTCCTTTATCATTAATAGCATTGACTGTTTTCTTTTATTATATAGTTCTGCTAAAGAGTTTTCCTTAGCCGGAGTGCAAACTCATTGTAGGGATATTTATTTAAATCTAGTCTGATGTAACTTCCTCCACTTTCACTCTCCACTACGTCAAACTATCGCGGGAAGCTAAAACTCACGGCAGGAGTTTTATCAAGGGTAAAGTTAACATGAAGGTCAAAGTTACTCACAACCAGACCGATGCGACTTTCTGCGCGAGCACCGTCCAGTGCAGCCAATCAGCGTGGGATGCTAAAACTCACAGCAGGAGTTTTCATCAAGGTTTTCATCAATGCATACATAGTTTATTTACATCATTATCTAATAACTTTCTGTGTTTAATAATTTTGAGGATATGGTATCGGCTTCTAGACCATCTCAGAACTGATCAAAAAGTCCATTCTCGCCGCCTTTTATAGTTTCTAATACACCGTGGACGGAGCTACGAGAAATGCGCTAATTTGATTGGATTGTGGCTCACATTGACATATCAATCAAAACTATCAAAGAATTCTAGCGATTTCCAATAATTTGATTTCAATAAAGAATTAACAAATTACAACTTGAAATATATCGACAAAATGCGCAAAAAGTGTAAAGATTCGTCGAATAACAATAGAATGCTAGAAACATATTCTAAATGCTTAACTTTCGTAATTTATCGCTCGTGACAAACGTCAGAAGAATTAAAAATGGGGAGTTGATGTTTTCTCTTAATGCTACCCCACGAAATAGATCGCAGTTATTTAATAACAATAATTTAACGGTAAAAATTGATTGACTTCACTTCCAAACCCTGCTTACTTTACATTTAATGAAAAAATTCTCATTAAATAACCTTAAAAAGTCAAAAATCTATCTATCTACCGACCTCTGAATCTACGTTACAACAACAACACCGATCAGCGAAAATATACTGAAGTCAACAATAAGTTAAAATCTATCGAGGTTAATTTATATGAACCTGCAGTTGGAGGATTGTTTATTGGCGTTAATTGAAATGAGAAGAAAACAGCATTACGTTTTGTAAATTGTTTACAAGTCTAAACTTCTCCCATCTAGTGACTGTCATAAAATCATATCTCACACAAATTACATGAATTTGTTGGCACAGATGCTAAGCATAATAAAATGACATGGTATGTACTTACTATTCAAGGTGCAGTTGTCAAAAGTTATGGTATAACTGTCACCCTTTGAATATTTACCAAAATTGATATTAATTGTCTTAACCAATAGAATTCATAAATATTTATAGTGTGGCAACCACGGATAGCAACATTATTTAGTTACGTCAGTTGTCTTTATGCCACAGTACGAATTATCGAATTGTTCCTGGAATATTCAGCACATAACAGTTTGATCATGAATCACTCGATCATGAATATTCATATAAATTGTCCATTTAACAGATTTTTTAACAAAAATAAAATTTTCACACTATTATGTTAACACACAAGCACAGGATATTTGTCTTTGGGCTGCTTTCTTCAACCTTCTCAACCTCTCGCAATATCAAATTTTAATTTAAACAGGAATAGCTTTTAAAAAATACAATGCTAATTTCGTTTATAGTTTCTACCCCTTCACTCAGGGGTAGACATTCATATTTTTTTCTGAACAGGTTTTATTAAATATTGAGAATGTGCAGGTGCCGAGACTTGTTTAAAGTTTTCACTGACCGAGAATTGGGGCTTTTTCCACAGTTCTTCGCACACCAAATACTGAATAACATTAAAGTCAACATAACACAAAACATGGAATGTGTATTACTGATCAGAAGAACCAATGAAGATGCTGAAGATCTGTGGATTTACCGGTCCATCATATAGCATTATTTCTCTATTTATGAACACATTATGAAGAGCGGAAACTAGTAAAGCCGGCGTTTTAAGATTCCCATAAGTCATTTATAACAGTCAAGCTGTTAAGAGCTTAGGTGCTATTTCCCTTCTGTCGTGACGATGGAATTACTCACCGAGGAAAAGGTGTTTAAGGAGCGGTCTTTGGTGCGTTTTTTTTTTTTTTTATCCTTTTGTTGGCAAATAGCCGTTATTGTAATTACCTGGAAAAAAATCCTCTGCATTATTTTATACCCTCCACCAAAAATAATTTGCACAACAGCATACATGTATGTCAGAGGGAATGAAATTGTTGAATGGCATTAGAAAGCCATTATTACTGCCCAAGATTGGCTTCAAAGAACGACAAAATGCTGTTAACTTCTCACATTTCCTCGGACGTATGTTATTGTGCAAACTGATTTAGGTGGTGGCTACAAAATACCTAAGATGAAACTTTTCCAAGCAAATACAATAACACAAATATATTTCATCGGTAAGAGCGTTAGACACAGTACGTCACCATTAGATGACCTGTAAATAACCCATCATCGCCAATAGACGGTAATACAAGCCCTCAAAACGTTTGGCATATATTGTAACTCGGTTCAATGCCGTCCAATCAGCCTGGGTTATTAACTGTCATCACCCATCTGAAGTCCACAATAATCATTGAGACTGTGCGTGGTCTATTAACTGATTAATATATCGCTAAGTATCGATAGGTGATATACATAATGTGATCAATATGAACAAATCTAGATGGTTAGGACTACGACTTGTTCTTACTCTTGACGGAACGTCAGTAAACTAAATAGATGCAGTTAAATTTTTTAAAGTGTTTGTTGGACTTAATGGTGGCTTAATTACATATTTTGTCCCATATGACGCCATGCCAGACAAATGGATAAAGGAAGCATCCTTCAAGAAACCTGCTACAAACACTGACCATACAGTACAGTCACAAGACGTAAAACAGACCTTCTCTGAAAGCAACAGGAAGTTACCTCCAGGCACATTATCCCTGAAATATGTGAAAATCGTATTTGATGAATTCAATAAAGTGCTATTCTTAATAGTGTTCATTCTGACTCAAGTCTACCATAGACAAAATATGGAAAAATTAAAAGCGATATCAACTGAGATTTCCAATACGCCTTCCTAGAGGGGTTATATGGATGGATAGGAGCGTGGGTGGATTCGAGCAGAAGGAGGGGGGATGAGGATGATATGATATCATACAATATGGAGTTTTATATCGCGATTCAAGGCGTATTTACAGACATGACAAAACATGACAACAGCTCAGCATCGTATTGACAGCTCAGCGAAGAAACATGATTATAAAGTGCCATAGCTATCTGGTGCCATTTTATCATCAGTTCACACGATTAGGTAATAACAGAAGTCCATTAACTAGAAGGGTGCACTCCCATATCAGTAGCGTGTACGGTTTTGTTTCCAAACCCGGCCTATTCAACTATTTGTCGAGCCTCTTGTTGCCTTCTGTGGAACTATGAAGGGAGGCAATTACAGAATTGAATCCAACACTTTCTCAACCAGCCGATTTGACTCGGCCCTACCTTGCGAAAAGATATGGTGTATGGAGCTATGGGAGTTTGCTGTGACAAAAAGGCCAGTGGTCATGGACTGTCAGAATAGTGGCAATGAAAACCAAGGCTATAATCAAAATCAAACTGTTTTATTTTGTATGTCGAGATAAGATCTAAGTCATGGCAACCATATAATAAAAGTAAGTCCCTGTCCTCTTATGAAAGCAGTCACGATTGTCACAATCCGCAGATATATATTTTCAAGAATTAAAGATTGAAGAATCAGTCCTAAATATATACCGATAATTACCGATGCTTGGTGAGATATACACACTAGGTCAACCTAACTCTTATAACATGGGGGAGGGAAACAATGCCGTCTACATTACTGAATACAGTTTATGTTCTTGTAACAGAAGGCTGCAACAAAGCATATCAGACTGTTCATTGCAGAAAGGGGCTCTTGAACACATTGTAATTATAGCAGAAGAAACATAGACTTCCAGTTTTAAAATGTAAACACTATGTACTGTAACCCTGTTCCAGTTCAGACAGGCCATTCATTATCTGAGAGCAGTCGGCCTTTGTTAGCACACTAGCATTATATGTTTGTGTCTCATTTCACACAATTAATGGTCATTCCTCGACAATTCAACAATTTTATAGTGACACTTCAAAACAAATAAAACTTCATCAATAAGCTTTGATTGCAAAAAAAGCCAACCTTCCCAAAGTGCTTTCATTGGTACATGTATACACGCTTAAGAGTTTTAATATCAGCATGAAATACCCATGGGGCTTGTACAAACCAAAGCCTTTCTGACGAACGTTGATTCTATTACCGTTGATTTTTTCATAAATATTGAGATAATGTTTCAACAAAGATTTGGACATCAGGCATAGCCGTTTCAACAGTATAGATCTGAAATTAGGATGTTTGTTTGAAGAGGAGCTATTCTGTCTTTACTTAGCACTGGGGAAAGATTATCTTTCAAAGGGTATAAATAACGCATTTTATGGTTGTGCTGGTGTCAATCATTGTTGAAATATACTTAAGCACGGCATAAAACCCAAATCAAACAATCAAAAAATCAGCAATTAGAATGTTGTATTACAGAACTACCCACTACTGACAATCATTTGAGCAATTTAACTTTCCGCAAATCTAATATGTTATCTCAATGTCCCTACCATTCGATCATCTGCAAATGTATTTTTAGGCAATTCAGTAGATCTACAAAATAACACTGTATTGCGTTACTCTTGCGTTGTGGCGAAGCTTAATACTTCAGAGAAGTCATTAACCTTCCAGTACAGCACTATCGAGCTATGTAAGCTACAGCTGTATTCTGTGTGTAACGTTATATAAACGGCATGGAAAGCCTCGGTTATAACATCAAAAGATAAAGCTTAGTTTTCTATGTATTCGATGCAGTTGTTATCCGTCAGCGGTTCACAGTGTCAACGGTCAACCAAAATCTAAAAGCCCCTTAAAAAGAAGATGAACAAAAAGAGATTGAACATTCCCTGATACAATAAATATCACATCTGGATATTTTAAAAGCACCTAGACCATTTACAAATTTTAGGAGGCTTCCATGAAAGTAGTAGCATCGCAGTATCTTGATATACCCTTAAATATGACTTTCAATATCAATCAAACAAACACAAATATGTCTATTCCATCTATATTTCTCACCCGTGGGATTTTTTTGCTAATTTTGATATTAACTCATTGCTATAAAATTCTCTTCTCACATAATCTAATTTTTATGATTCATTGTAAGTAACTGTAATAAATAGTTTTAATCAGAATATTTACAATTTTTAGATCCAAATTTGAACAGAATATTTACAATTTTTAGATCTCAATTTGAACTATTTAATATATTGACATATTTAAAAAAAAAATAATTTGACCAATTTCACGCCACTGCGTAGCTGAAATACCGCTGAATGTGGCGTAAAACAATAATCAATCTTCATCTAACACCGGTAAATCATTTAAAATATCAGCAAATCATTATCAATAAGCTCAGCGGATAATAAATTAGAATAAAACAAACGGCATTCTTCACTGATCTCTAGTTGAAAGGTGACTAGACCAGGGGATGAATTTAAACATGACATCGTTTTTTCTTAGCTCTGAAATGTTCTCTTTTAAAGAAATATTTTGTAGGTTTTTCTTGATTTTCTAATAATTTGACCCTACTTTAATCCCATGTACCTCATTTGTCTGAACTTTTTTTGATTGCTTTTTAAGAACATTAATTTGATCAATATATTTTCCCGGTTCCTTAGTTTCCTGACTTTGCAATAATCTGTACTTCCCCTGAATGGACCTAACTTCGTTTCTTTTCTTAACAGCTTTTCTTTACCAAAACTAATACATAGCATTTTAATGTTAGATTTTAAATCGTCCCACCTTACTAATGACAGCTGGGAACAATTATAAATAGAAGATGAAACAAACAAATGTACATAATCCAACAGCAAAGAAAAAATAAATTTCCCAAAACCAGGACCAATTCTGACGTTATTAAAAAGGTTATCTAAACTCAGCACAACATACTCATGGTCGGAAGAAGAACAAGGTGAAATACAACAATCTTTGACATTTGCTAATAAAGTTTTAGATACATAAAATCGATCAATACGAGTGGCCACATTGGCCCGATGGAACGTATAAGACCTGGAGTTGGGATACAAATACATCTAACAAATCAAAATCTTTACAAAAACTCTTAAGAATCTCCGCACCTCCAGCACCCTTGTAAGGTATCCCGCCCAATTTATCTAAAGATGTACTTTCAACACAATTAAAATCTCCAGTCAAAATAATAGGAAAAGAACACACGAAATGGGGCAACAAAGATTCAAAAAGTATCTACGTTCCTTAACAGAATTAAGGGAATAAATATTAATTAACCGTAAAGTATGTTCATCTATGTTTACATCCAGAGAAAGCAGCCGACCGTCATGATCGTAAAATAATTTTTTAAAATCCAATTCCTTTTGACAACAAAACACCTACCCCTCTGCACTGGTTTAAGCCGAAATTCCGAACACACTTCCCTCAACATTTTCTTTCCAATTCAATCGCTTTTTCTAAACATGTGATATAGTATTCCTAGACTAAAATTATATAAATTAAAGCGGAATTGGCCCAGTGACACAATAACTCACCTCGATATTTCTGGCGTAAGGCAGTTTAATTAATACCAACTAAACGAAGCATTAAGCTTGTGAAGAATTTTTTTTAACAGAACAACCAGATAACAACAAACAAAGGAAAATTGTACTTACCTGGCCAGCGCAAAGTAACCCATGAATAAACTTACAAACAACAATTTCACATTTTTCACTGACTTAAAATTCACAAATTATAGAACTGTCTAAATCGCCAGGCGAAAGAATGTCCATGGCGGAAAATATGTGTCGCTAATCGCGAGTTCAATCTGGCAAAGTCCGTAAAGCAAAAGAATATTCGGTGTGAGTTTCGAAAGGTGTTGAGGTCAATTAGGTCTTAGTTTTGGTCTTGACTCAGGGTGAACCGTGGGACGGGGTACATCGTCTTTTCCGTCGTACCCTCTGAATGTCTATCTCCACTTCGTCACAATCGCTTTCCTCCTCTGGACAAAAGAATTGGAGTCGTTTACAGGTGGATTCCCATCAACGAATCGCTGTTCGGCAGTGTCCAAAGGCGTTGTTGGAGTAAGAGGTTGATTAAGAGTTACCCAAACACCAACCTCCTTTCTCTGATTCTCCACAGGCTGCTCAGCGTCTACCGTTCCCTGGTGTGTCCATGATATTCTCAGGAGATTCAGTTCAATGGACTGTCTACTGACACTCAGAGCCTCAGCAAAGGAACAGGGTTTGCATTGCATGTGCCCTAATTCCCGACATTTCAGGCATTGTGGCAGTCTGCCTTGCACGACGGCCAGTATGGGATTGGGTACAATATTGAACTTGTAGGGAAAGTTATTCCTTTGATCTGATGGGACAAGACACAGTTTCACAGCTCGTTGCCTTTCCGTGATCAGAGAAGATATGGCACTGACCTGAGTTAGAGATAAGCAAAGGAAACCAATGAAGTCGAATCTGCACTTTATAGACATCTGAAATCTTGCATGGTAATTTCGCCAATCTCAACACATGTAATGAAAGAGTCCAGGTCGGCGAATGCCAAAAATCTTTTCGCTGGCCGCGAAGGTAACCGGCGGACATAATGGCATCAGGATGCTTTATCCACTGATTAATCTCACGTATGGCAAACAGTATCATACTAAATCCTCTTGGAAACTCTCCAATTACAGGTATCCGAACTGTCCATCCAAGAATATCTTCATCTATTAATGAGGCCGGGCCAAACGGTCGCATCTTCTTTGTTGCAACAAAACTTCTGCCCTTTATCTTCCCCAATAAGGGAGTCAACTGCTATCGAGTTTCGGGATGTTACTGGCAGAAACTATACAATACTTGTTTGTTTTTTGATAAGGTTTATTTACATTATATTTACATAGTATAAATATATATATATATATATATATATATATACTATTATGACACGTAAGTGTATTTCACATGCCTTTAATAATTTTAAAATATTCTCCATATCAAAAGTATTTACTTTGATATTCATGTATATACAAATGTGCATCATACACATTTACATCATCAGAGAAACGTGACTCGGTTATTAATAAGTTCACCGAATATATCTGTTTGGCACCAATACTTCTCAAACGTGTGGCGCGAATTCGGGTGCGCAAACGGCTAAGCAGAAACATTATTGCAGTATTAGATGATGGTAAAATTTGGAAAATTTGACATCATTTCGAGATATCCAAATGGCCAATCGGCCCTCAAATAACAAAAGTAAACACATAGCTAATTGCTCACCTGTAAGTGTATCCGGTAAAATATTAAACTGAATGAGCTTATAGCTTATTGGTATATATATATAAGATATAACACGTAACCAAGGAAAAACAATACGCCATAAAGGTTCAGAAAAACGGCATTGGAATAACAGATGTTGTACAGTTTCTTTCCCACCTTATAATGTATTACGTCTGAATAACAAGTAATCCGTTGGTAAAATATCATGCGAAATACGCCACGCAGTATCGCGTGTACATGGATCGAGAAATGAATGTAAAATAGTAGACCAGGTAATTTTAAAATTTATTGAAGGATACAATGCAACTGCAAGAGGTTTAGTGCATACATG
>JARFOD010128851.1:0-13946 GCA_031763545.1 Mopalia muscosa
CCCCCCCCCACGTCATGATCACTACTCACTGTTAAATCCCATGTTGCGATATGTCCAAGTTTTATCTGTTGTAATTTGTTGGCGGCTGTCTGTCTGTAGCAGTCCGGGTGTTTCAGACATTGAGGACATCACTGTGAATGGTAAGATATCCACCATAATCTAGGAAAAAAAACATTATCCATGATATAATGGAATATTTATGATTTATGATTTTTTTTTAATTTTAATTAATAACCTGCTTGACATAAACAAAACTCTAGTATTGTATGTGGATTATTTCCTATGGAATTATCGGGCAGCCAATATGTAGAGTGTTCTGATTTGCTGAGCAAATGCTTTCAGTGATGTCATATTTTGAAGAGAACTATTAGTAGCAGATATTCTATTATTTATTTATTTGTTTCTTAAGTAATATGACATAGGGCCTACAAGAGATAATATATTGTGACGCTTTACCAGCTGTATTGTTAAATTTAAAAAAATGGATTACTGGACGTTGAAATAACACGCATCATTATTGTGAGATAGTGAATTAAAAGTGTTAATTATTCCAAAATGTGGTCACTTGGTTGGCAAATCATTACTGGTTTACTTCAAATGTTCCTAGTTACCTCCCCTTTTGGTGTGAGACGGACAATGAAAAGTGAATCGAAGTTTATAAATGGTTCAGGGAAACTATAGTTATTCGTCATCATCATAATTAAAGTAGAGTTTAAACAAACTGTTCATGTAATCTGCCTTTAGATTATACCCGATGATGCCATACGGAAAACCTAGGTAGGAGAACTGATGTTCTGTACACAAGAAGCTTACGCAGGGATTACCGACAATGAAATTCGCCTTGTTGATACGTCCATATTGTGATGGATATCTAAATAGTATTCCCCATGTCATCATGTTAAAGGAAACACGAATATATCAGAAGTAGAAATGAAAGTTCTGTGTTACCATCATTACGTTAGTACGAGACTTTGTTTTGACTGAATAGTGCACTGACATATTTTGCTGTGTTAATTGTGCTGTAGGCCTACTACTGGAGACAATTATTGACATTAACTGTAAATTAATTGGTTTAATTTGTTCACGAAAAATGTGGATCTGTCAGTTGACTTCTTTTGCTTTTTCTAGTCGACCATTAAATTCCCCTTTGCAATTTATGCACCCACTAGTAGGCTAATTGATGGGTGTTATATATGCGAAATATTATCACTTTTATTTCCATAGAACAAAGGACTGAATGAGCAGACGAATTAGACAAACATGTAAAGCTCGTCTTGTTAGGGGCTGCTCCCCTATATAATACTACTATATATCTCATTTAATGTTTCGAACTCTGATAAGCTCACAAACCACGATGAAACTAGTCTCCGCCGGAAGAACGAGTATGGTAAAACAGATATGCTGATGAGACTGATTATAGTACCAGTCACGCATATAACAATGATATGTAGAAGTGGAAAGCTTTGGATAATGGTTCACGGATATTAAAATGATATGTAAAAGTGGAAAGCTTTTGATAATGGTTCACGGATATTAAAATGATATGTAAAAGTGGAAAGCTTTTGATAATGTAGAAAAATGGGATTGTTGGTAATTAATAGTTACGGATATGACAATGGTGTTGAGAAACACGTTTGTTTGTTAATAATTAACAACTGATATTACAGTGGTGATTTCAATCAATCAATCAATACCGCGTATGTCATAACATTTAACAGGTGAAAATTGAGCGCCTTTTTTAGTTAAGCTAAAAGTTATTTGTTTTAATTAGAATGATTGTTTAAAAAAACTAGTTTTGTTTTGTTACTGTCAACGACGGCAAATTAGCGTATAGAGCAAATTCGTTTAGTTAAACGTGAACCGAAATTTGCACGCTGTAAAAGACTATAAACTTTCATATGTCAAATGTTTTATGTATAAAATGCTAAAATAACGCGTGTAAACGCTACTAAGGAACATAAACTTACCTCCACTTCTTTCCAAAGCTTTTCAATCTTACTTGAGACGTATTTTATCCAAAAAAAACCTTTGTCTAAAGGTTAACTAATCTAACTTGAGAAGTACTCAGTGATAGAAATAGATTGTTGGAACAAAATTGTCCCCATTGACTTGACAACGGCTGGAAGACAATGGGTGACGTTAAAGTTTTGTGACGCCTGTGACGTCACTTTCAGCAGGAGATTATTGCCCATCGCCCTAACGTCTTAATGTTGTTTTTTATAATTACGTCGTGTAACAAAAATGTCGTGACGTCGTTGTAGGCCAGAGTCGGCCAGCGCGGCACAATAACGCTAAAATTATGTCTTCAATAGATTATCATTTCACTTATCTTGAGAATATTCTTATTTGATCCAAATCTAAGCTGGTGTGTATCTTCCCATTATATGTCGGCACATCCGTCAGGTCCTTCTCGATCTATGTGATGTCGTTGTATTGTGTCCTTTAATTGCACATGTCCTGTGTTTGTCCTGTCTCGTCTGTGTATGATGCCAGTGTTGTTGAGTGCGGTTTCCTTCAACCATGGGGCTGGCATGTCGTCATGTGAGTGAAACAAATTTAAGTATGACTTTAAGTCAAACAAACAACCAATCTATCAATCGCATGTACTTCGCCTGGGACTGAAAGCAATATTATTGGACAAAAATGTGTAACCGCACTATATAACTTGAACCAACGCACTTCGCAGACACATAGAAAATAATACAACAATCAAACGTGTTTTGAAATCACAATTATCTGTTTTCTCTTGGGCACAAAATAACATATACAACTTAAAATACATGAATATGTATATAAATTTATATACATATTTATGTATTTCAAGTTGCATATGTATATTTTGTCCTTGTCCTGATTTTACCCGAACTCAAACCCTCGCTTCGTTGACAAACAGATATGAGGTATCTTTCTCAGCAAGCTTAATGTACGACCTATTATAGGTTTCACGCTGCAGTCGTTTATACGGTTTTGATGCATGTGAAGACCGAGTTTATGACAAAAACTGAAAGTAATTTTCCGACAAAACTCGTGCAAGGAACCAGTTATTTACCGCGGACAGACAGTTTCCATATCCTCGGAAGTTTCTATAGCTTCAAGCCCTGATTGTTGAGCTTTTCGATCAAAAGGCTAAAGTTTGCGTGTTAGTTAAATATTACATAAATATGTCATAAGTGTCTTTTAACTTTTTTGAAAACTAATTTATGTTCCTCTTTGTTCCAGACGCCTGATGGAAGAGACCCACGCTTTATGTAAGAAACTCAGACCTAATGCTAAATGGGGGTTTTATTTGTTCCCGGCTTGTTTTAAGCGCAGCCCAGGCCAGAATTACTGCAAGAAATCTACCATCGACCAAAATGATAAGTAATGTGTCCAGCAGTTTTCCATTCCTCACAGAGTTCTCCGTTAGTATATTGGCGTAAACTTTCTTTTGTGTTTTGACAATTTGACTGCTAAATGATAATATATGGCACCTAGTGTGTTCTTCATATAAGCTGTTTGTAAATCTAAAATACCTTATATCTATCAGACGTTATCGGTATATGGTGTAGTCCTCTGAGAGAAGAAAAACTGTTTTAAAAAATAATATTTTTCTACGTTATGAATTACGGAACAGAGTTACAGTATAGGGGTATACCCCTATAGCATAAATAAGATAAGTTCACGTTGTTTCAATAGTTACCATTCGCTTCTTGATAGCGGTAATTCTGTGTTAAATCAAACAACTTGTTTATAAAACATTCACTAGCCCACACCTTCTTCTGGCCAATTATGACACATCAAACTAACTAAACGGGAATCTCTATTGTGTTAAACCATAGCGCGGGCATCAAAGATCACGATCAACTTGATTTTTGTTTTCTTAAAACAGGTTACGCCTTTTATCATGAGCAATACCTAAGATTTTAAAACCACTATCCACCACCGCCTTATTGAATGATGTTTAAACACAAGAAAAAGTATTTCATAATAAACGATTAACTAATATAATCTTAGAGTTAATGTGTTATTTAACTATTATCTTTATAGGATGTCATGGTTGTATCGGAACAGTAAGGCGTTATACCCTTCACTTTATCTCAAGTCACAACAACATCCAGAGTTACAGCGACTCTTTGTGGAGGCTGCATTGAGAGAGACATACCGAGTGAGCCGACGTCACTGCCAGCGAGATGCTCTGGTGATTCCGTATGCTCGCTATTCCTACCCAAATAACAAACAGTTCTACAGCAAGGTGGGTTAATTAAATCGAAATCAATCAAAATTCAAATCAATTTATATCTCAAATTGTTAAATACTTTGTGTTTGGCACAAATTTATCAAACATAACTGTTTTGTCAGCTTTTCACGTTTATTAATTATATTAAACTTTTTCACAAACTCCGAATGCTACATGTGTGCCTTTCTGTTGTTGTTTCAGTCCGATCTGGAAAGCTCTATTGGTCAAGCTGCGGATTCTGGGGCTGCAGGCATTGTACTCTGGGACAGTTACAAAAACATACAGGACAAGACAGACTGCAAGAAGACACACAAATATCTGCACACTACATTGGGGCCTTTTGTAAATGATGTTTTGAAATTCACTCAGAAATGCTGCGACAATCTTTGCAGTGGACATGGTCGCTGTATCTCTCGCCAATGGAGTAACTACGGGCTAGTCAGTAGTGGGAAGCAAAGGAATGGATCCGGGCATCGACGTGGGAAAAGAAGCACAAATAAAAGCGCTACGGAGAGTAAAGACAGTGGAAGTAATGCTCACTCCAATACATTGGAAAATTTTCAACTGGAGAACTTTGAAACCGATGGAACGTTTGTTAGTGAGCGAATATTTGATCACTCCTATGACAAAATAAAACTACAGCCATCCGACACTGAGTCACATTCTTCAACCGCAAAGTTTGTGTCTTTGCAAATAAAACCATCAAAATGCACAAGTACCGGTAGTGTTATTTCGTTGGAACCAGCTGAAAATGAATCACCCAACAGGGAATGTCGAACAGATATTTCAGTCTTTGGTACACAGAGTGGCACTTCTCTTGAAATAGGAGCCATTATAAAACCGACCCCATCAAACGATCAGGTCATGGATGATACAATGGAATTAACTTTAGATCTAGAAACTAGTTACCCAAACATGCCTGACTATATCCTGAAGTCTACGTTTAACCACGGCATTTACCACAAAAAAGCTGCTACTTTACCACTCTCAGCTGACGATATATATTCTCTGCCTTCATCGAACACTGCCTCACCTTTGTCAAATTCACTTGGATACCCTGAAGTCGATTTTGTCACAGATGAATTAAGATCTACATACACTACAAACGATTTCAGTTCGACAACCCTTACAATTGAGTCACATAGCGCTAATGACGTAAGTACCATGTCAGTACATCCCTTCAACACAGTTGATCACCAAGACGCTGAAATAACAGCTGAAAATATCCTTACTTCTCTGGCATTGGCTTTCACCTCGGCAACATCAATCTTGACACCTAGTTGGGAGTATTCTACTGTGTTGGACCCTATCACAAATACAATCGCCGAAGGACAATCTGTGCATTTATCTAACAGCGCTTTCATCACCAAAACAAATTTATTGTTAACCAGTTCCTCTATTGGCCTGAGTGTTGATCAAGGTTTTACTGCCCAGTTAACGACACGGACGATAACTCTTCCGGACGATATACACTTACCGACTGAAACTTCAAGTGAAGTATTTGGCAACACTATCGAAGCAAAAACATTGCAACCAACTGTGGTATTACGAAAACGTGCTTTTCGTAGGCGATCAAGATACTTCAAAAGAAGACGAAGACGCAAAAAGTTAAGAAAAAGGCGTCCAATGGAAAATGAAACCGTGCAAAAGACAAATATAAAACGAAAAAAGGTGAACATTAGGCAGCAGTTTAGCAATTACGTGTGTCGATGTTACGATGGATGGACAGGCGAGTTCTGTCAGCACAAAATGTATCCTTCGAAATAAAAACAATAGTTTTGAGGAGATTTTTGAACGACGACAATTGATTTTCATAAAAAGTTTTCAAAAAATATTTTAACGGTCAATCTTGCTGCTTCTACGACTGACATTGAAATTTCTTTGTTGCTGTTAGAAATAACATGTTCTTTATATGAAGCTATATGTACGAAGAGTGTCTACTAGCTGTTGTATATAGCAGCGTATAGCTACATCGCTACCTACTGACCACACACCAGGCATGCGCAATACTGGTGTACTTGTTGAAGAAGAATGCACATATAAACAATCTAACGATTTTATTAATATTATATTTTCCTAATAGCGAGTTTATCACAGACTTTACCATTATACTATATAGAAACCGTTGTATCGTTTTCCATCTGAAAGCTACTTTAAGAATCCTACACATATCTAAGCTGTTATGACTTTCCTATGTTTCCATAGTAAATAAAATGTGTTATTAAAATAAAAACTAAAGATATTATTCGCAGAAAAATAAAGACTAAAGATTATAAGATTCTCAGTAGTATAGTAAGAGCAGCAGGATTAGTATTTATTAGTACATAATAAGGAAGGGTTGTGCGTTGTTATGTAGTAAATCATTACTACATAATAACGTGGGAGGAGGCATTTTGCCCTATACCAAATGGGATAACCAATTGCCTAAAATGAAGTAATGATAAGGCGGTAATTTTGGACCCCCATCCTGTTTTATACTTTTTTGTATTGGACAAGAGAGAAAAAAGACCTAATTAACTCCAACAGCATCTGACCTCATTGACTGCTGTTTCCTTTATAATCATGTAAGATCACTATGAGACCTGCAAATACCATCTTATTTAGATCAGGGTTTTGATCAGATTGATAAAATAATAAATTGTATTTCCTAGCTCTGAGCTTGTACAGAATGGCAGTGGCGTGTCGTTATCAATATTTTAACAGCACTCTCCATCCAAAAGAAACAGCATATAATATAAATACGAGAGAACACTGTGTATGTTATAAAATAAAAAAAACGTGGGATATCGACTGCCTTCTCCCCGGCTTCAGATGTTAGCTCCATTACAAACAACCAACACATTTAATGTCTTTTAAATCCCCCGATGATTTGGCAACTTCTTCATTTAAACTTAAGGGTAATTTGACCGAAATGAAGAGCCAGGTTTATGAAAGAATAATTAGGTATACTGCTGGGTGAAGAAGTTTCTTTTTTTCTCAGATTTCAGCTATTGTAAAAGTTATGTTTGTATTTTTGTAAAATACTTGTTAAGACATGTTTAACAGTAAACTTTGCGTCTTTTATGGATCCTTAGAAATAAATAATTTTTTAAATTTAATGATATGGGCTCCTATCGTTGTAATAAGGGTAGTCCCAATTAGCGAATGTCAAAACCTTTGGTTAACATTTGTGTGTTTCCGTCTTCGCCAGAGAAGCATTTTAATACAACATTATATTCTTCGTATGACTATACTGTTAAACATCGGTCATCAACTTATCAAAACCCTATTGCACAATGCACCCATCCAAATAAATTTCCACGCCATGTCCCCGCGTCCCATAAACAACCCAATTCCGCTGGAGGTGGGGGTTGTTATATATTAACTCAGTGAACAGTTTGTCATTACAACATTTTAAAGTTTTGATAATAACAGCTAGTGTAGTAAACAAAAAAATTCGTTTCTCTTTATATAGGCATGCTGAAGACACACATAAATTAAATAAAAGGTACGGATTTCGTCAAATAAAATGTTGATTTCAATCAATTTCAATGTTTTATAAGACATTTATGATGGTTTTTTACAGAGCCTAATTATATAATTTTACTTAATATTATATCAATATTGAATTTTCCTAGTAGTTTGTCCTTATCTAAGACAACTTATCTACACACCTCATTTGCTATTGCACAAGTGTAAAATATTTTATTCAATAAGTGAGTCATCTGAAAAGAACAATATAACACAACATGTAATAAGCATCGCCATGTGAAAAAGCAGTGTGGGTGTTAACGTTTATTTACATAGAGTTCTACGCCTGGACATATAAATGTGTAAACGTTGCTCGCGGTTGATATCCTTTCCAGAAAATGGAAGTAGATATGTTACAATACAGCACAAGAGGACCCAGTTATAAAATTGAAATTAGTGCAATTAAGTTTAAGACTTTTACTCCATCCTTAAACTGTTGGAAACAATGGTTCTTTGAGGGTCCTTTAGAAAAGACGATGGTTTATATGGAACCATAACGACAAAAACGACTCTTTGAAATAAGAAGAAAGGGTGAAATACTTGGAAACGTTGCCGTAGGGCTTTCGGGCAGAACCATAAAGGGTTTTAACAGAGCCGTAACTGAAAAACCTTAACGCATTCCAATAGAGCGCCGTTTTTCACAGAGCGTAGTATTTGAGATACCGTGGGTCTGCCGAATTAGACTAAACTAAAGATCGGTTTCGTGCTTTGGGACCTCGGAGTTTAAGTTCTAGATGTCAACATTCGTCACTGTCATAGCACCATTTTTCTGCTAGGAGCTCTGAACGTGTTAATATCACGTTCTGATTTGAATATGGGGAAGTGTCCATGTTTTAATAACCAGTTGCATTTTCTCTGAAAAAAATAAATATCACTCCATGTTACGCTGTGTACCCAGGCATAAGCTGTCAAAGTCGAGTTGGTTTTAGCTGTACTCAGATAGTCCAAGCTCTCGTAAGACGATGACGTGGACTGCTGAAGCCACAGAACTATATAGTCTGGTAAAGTTAATCTTAGAAAGTCGTAGATACGTGTTGCAGATTCCACAGGATGTTGAGCCATATCTTCGTAGATTACTTCTTTGATAGTTGTGGGATACTGCTGTTCGAGCAGCTTCCTTGTTCTAATATCATAAGACACACGGTTGCAGATTTTCTCTTTCAACAATGTGGGATCTTCGGAAGGTGACCGGAGCAATGTGGATCTTAACTGACCTCTAGGATCGCGGATGAGATGGATAACCTTCAGGTCAGGGACTTGATTCACGATTGCCTCTACCGTGTACATTGCCAGTCTAATGGTCTTTATTACAAGAACAGAAGCTGATAGACAAGACTGCTTCAGGTTAAATAGACACACAGCACGCTTTTCTGTGGAATTGTTTTTGGAACAGTTTATAAAGGCACCAATCTGGGGAGTAAACATCGGCAAGAAGCCCAGAAAAAGTGTAGCAGTGTCAACGTCTTCAAACTCACACTTAAACAGAGAGGCCAAAAGCCGAATCTTGTATGTCGCTTCATATCCGTCTAGTAAGGCAGGCCTGGAAGTAAAAAGCATTTACAACTGTTAAATCTCATTACTCATACCGACATACCTACTAATGGATACATTGAATAACATATATCCTTATACATTTTAATAAACTATTACATTGTTTGTTTGGTGTTTAACGTTGTACTCAAGGGTATTTCACTGATATGACGACGTATTGTTCACTTTACACTGTACACAGGCTTATTACAGTGGAAAAACTGGAACAAAAACCTCGTAAAAACCATCCCCGCCATAACATGTGACTCGCTCAAAAACATGATGGTCCACAGCGGGCTCGATCCGGTTATCAAACTATTAGAAGAATGAGATCTTGGAACAGGCTTTATCTTACTGATATAACGGCACTGCAGCTCAATAAATAACGGACAATTCTCTCAGTCGGTGTGGTCAGTCAGTAAACGTCAATTAATGGATAGATATCAAGTGAACAAGGAGTACTTAGGCCTACCTAAACAATACGTTTTAATTTAGTTAAATTTAACTCATTCTTCACTTCTACATAGCAGTTTAATATTAAAGTAAAATAGCGAGAGTTGAAAACTCATCCATAGTGGAAGGAAAGATAGATGAAGAAAGCGACGATTCTTTCAGAGAACTGGAGCAATCCTAAAAAATATCTCCCAACATTCCATTTAAATTTCTCCTCTTGTAATGAACGCGATAAGATTGCTTAGTAGTCAAAATATTTGAGGGCGGTTCTACGTTACTCGGGTAGGGAGTGAGAGGGGGGATGTCCAATGGGCGTGGCTAGTGTTGAAATGTCTGTCAGAGGTCACCCACCACACAAAACGTTTGGCAATATACATTTTTTGCGGGAAGTTATTTTACAAATTTTGCAATAAACTTCGATATGATGGTCAAAAATCTATACTAGCTCATTTTATCATACCTTTCAGATCATCAGGAGTAGAACTACCCGCCCATTCCAACTCCCTAAATACCTGGATCCCTTCAATGTAGCCTATAATCACATCGGTATCAATATTGATCTCCTTGTTAGCTAACTAAGTGGCCGTTCTAGGAGCTCCAACTAATGACTTAATAGATTTGTACTTTCCAACTGCCAGTTGCGAGTCTTTTTGTGGTTTCGCAATTTCCAACTTACCTTGTAGACCCGTTTAGATAGGCAAGCCGTACCCCAGTTTTCAACAGGTAATTCTCCATTACATGAAGTGGCTCAAATATAAAGAAGGATCCATTAAGATGGGCGATAGCATGACTAGTGAAAGTGGAACCAGACCGGAAGTAAGCCAACACTAACACTTTCTTTGATTGGTCAGCGGGATTATCCAATGGTTCACCAGTAAAATTATACCTCACGTCTGAAACATTGTGTGATTAATTGTCCATTATATCAAGTTCGTTGGGATAGGTGGGGGTACATATTGGTATCGTTTGTTTCAAATTTCAGCTTTTAAATTGCAGCAAAGAGCATAATCCATTCATTACAACTGTTTCGGGTCACACCGTCATATGAGTGCAATAACATTAAGCACGAAGTTAAACCTCCAAAAACAAAACATAAATCTATTGGGCTGTTTGGTTAATTAAGCTTTGTCAATCTTAAGTTTTTATCTTTGGAATTAAGTTAGACTGATTCATAAACACACTGATCCGCCAATGAGTATAACCAGTCTAACCAAGCTTGACTTATATCAGAATTGTCTTATATTTTAACGAAAAACAGTTGCTTAACAATATATGAGCCAGACTTTTTCAAACGTGAACATCTGTTCAACTCAAATTCATTACAAGTTGATTACAATAATACATACATATTTGATTCAATATTTTGTCGTGGACGCATGTTCAATCGCGACGTTTTAGGTTGGTCGTTTAAATTTTAATCAAATAGATGTAAAAGGAAATTTATCACGATTCATTACCTCTGATTGTATACAGTCGAGTCATCAAGAGTACCCAGTAAGAAAGTCCAAAGAGCAATGAGATAACTGCGACTCTTCGTACCAAAAATCGTGTAGAACAACCAAGCCTTATGAAAACGAATTTCATGTTGTTATATTATGAATCCATGAGGGGATTGTCAACGTAAACTTCAAAGTGATCCATATTCATATGTACAAATCAAATATAGGCCTATGCTGCTTTGAAAATTAAAAAAGCATGTAAGCAGCGTAACTCAGCCGGCGATCGATCAAGATTAATACACTTTTTGAAATAGGCTTACACGTTACGACTTTGTTTTGTTGTGACGAGCACGAATCACACAGCTGTTCAGTGTTCGTGATGACCTAGGTCATTTGTTATGTGAGCCTGATGTGTGAAGAGTAATCGTGAGTTTCATAAGATACAGACCCGCTTATGTATTTTTCGTTGCAATATAACAATATATATAAATATATATGGAAGCTCGAATTATCATAGTGAACTTGTATCAGCAAATCTTGTATTGATCCTTCCAAACCGGGGTATTCGAATATTGCCACAGTTATGGTCTGCGCAAAATGGGTTCTGTACTTAACCAGTGAAGTTTAACTTCATATCAGAAGTTGATGGCACATATTCACATTCAACTATTATTTGAAAGAATCGGACATAGGCACTGAATCTCGTATTATTTTTTTTCTTATTTAATCTAGCCATTCCAGCTGTGATAAATATGCCTTATAACATGTCATACAAGAGATCTTTTTTTTGTTCGTCTCCAAACACAACAGTTCCTCTTTATCGAAGTGTAGTGCATATAGACTCGGGTGGAAATGATCTTCAGTGACTTTATTGACAAATGTGAACGAAACTGAGGATATGAATCTATACTTTCCTGTCAAGCGTGACGTTTCATTGGATTGATGGGAACCTGACGATATGTCTATTAAACAAATCTGGTTTAGGTCCAATGGATAAAGCGTAAACAGAAAGAAGATAATTTGGTGTGGTGCAAACAGGCCATACAGTCAACAGACGAATTGTTTGCAATAATAAAATAAAACAATTTAAAGACACACATTTAGTTTCGCGGAAAACCAAATGAACTAAATGATTTACATCAAGTCTTTGGTTAAAACAATTTTACGCATAGCAGTTCCATAAGGAGTAATCCTTTTTTAGAAATAACTTTAGCTTATTTTAATTAAATTGTGAAAGAACCAAGTCAATACCAAACTAGAGCCTGAAGGCTTTGATATGGTGCTATTGCCCATTGACCGGTTGTACGACTGGAAACTTTAGATAACTGATTGCTAACATTGCTATTTGATAAGATTAAAGGGTTCTTTAAAATCAACCGATTATAAGAGACCAGGTGCACATATGACGTACCGGTAATGCTGAGTTGGGCCGTTTGGTTAAATGCACTGATTGTGTCTTTTCGGCTGAATTTCTTTGTTCTAAACTCTCTCTTCAGGGGGATCCTACACTAACACTCACAACTGCCAATCGAGGTCAAATATATATTATTCACAGAACCAAATCAATGTTTACATTATCGATTATTATGCAGCCCTTGATTTAGCATATTTTACCACGGCAAAAAAAAAATATATATCGCAATAGAGATTTACCACAGCAATGCAACGACATTTTATGGAAAAGCTTTGTTATAAAACATGAAGCAATGCAATGTACATAATAAGATTTCCGTAATAATATTTAAAAAATAGCTTTATTAAATACATGACACCACGTTGATTGCCTCAATAATGTTATACGGCTAAGTAAATAAACTGATAAATGGTATCATATACAACTGATGATATACATGTTCAATGTAAGTTAACATCTCACAGCTCAATTTCTTTCCATATAGGGCCTCCAATAAAAATGGTGGCGTAAAACAACAATCAATCAATAAAAATGAATCGCTGTTCAAATGGCACTTTACACTACTATTTGTCCTCAAAAAGTATCAGTTTTCCTTTAATGTAGAGAAAGAAATCGTTGCCTTCACTTGTATAGGCAGATTGAAATTGAATACTTATGGTCATTAAAAAGAAAAAAAATCAACTCAAATGTTTAACTGAAACTAAAAAAATGTAACATATCAAAGGCTGAGTTTAATGGTTTTCCATACCTTTTCACTGAGTTAACTGAGAAGGGTTAATAAAGATCCGAATGTGTAGAGAAAGCGATTTTCACAAGTCGAACACTGAAATACTCCATGAATATTGTTATTATTGGCCGCTACGGCGGCAAAACATTTGCTATTTTCGTTCACTTTTTTATTATTTCGTTTTTGATAGAAAGCAAATGACTTTTCATACCTTTTCAACGCCCTGAAGAAACCCACTTACAAGTTTCAAAACCGTACAGGCGGCTATGAACCCTGTTAGGTCTAGGCCTAAATGATGTTAACGCCAACCAGCGCAAATCACCTGCATGATCGCTACATTCATATTTCAGGAAGTGTTTGACTCACTAAATTGATCTGTTTATTGGTTGTAGACAGAATAAAGCAATATAAGTCACAAACAGAGCCTTGTTTAAATCTTTAAAATTCGTACAAAAACGAAAGTATGTTCACCAGCTTCTATTGCGACGAAATGGACGAATATTTAGGTCAGAGTGAACCCATGAAGCTGATTGGTTGATCGTAAACACGTAACTATGTACTGGTTATACTGATCACAATCTGGCACACTTGCTGCTGTTGTCTTTTGTAGACGAAATAAATTGAGTTTTAAATCATTTAAATCATTTACAATTAAAT
>JARFOD010128862.1:0-28141 GCA_031763545.1 Mopalia muscosa
TTCCCTATATATGGTGAATAAAAGTGGAAGTTAGTTTTGTCAGGCCATACGTTCCCTATATATGGTGAATAAAAGTGGAAGTTAGTTTTGTCAGGCCATACGTTCCCTATATATGGTGAATAAAAGTGAAAGTTAGTTTTGTCAGGCCATATGTTCCCTGTATATGGTGAATAAAAGATGAAGTGAAATGGAATAAACACAATTGCATAATGTTTAAGATTGAAACCGTTGAAGAGACAAACAGACTTTGGAAGCACACTATACTCCATGAGATAAACGTGAAATTAAGACAAGCGATACCGTAGGCTAGCTATTTGTTTAATTTTTAACGGTAAATAAACCTGCGTGCCATGTGCTTTTTCTAATGCATCTTTAATGTATGTGCGTATATATTATAGAATGTAAACAAACTCAGTGGTGATATGGGATATACTGATAATTGACATTTCTACGAAATGCCTGCTACTTTAACTGCAAATTATTTGATCTTACCTTGCCATTTTTCCTCACTTGTTCAGTTAAGACTGAAATTCTTCAGAGAATCATATTTATGCACGCTGGAAATAACTGGCCTTTCTTGCTAACTCCCTGCGCTCTCGAGCTTCTTAAACCAGCCTCCGTCTCGCCTGGCTTCAGCATAAAGCCGAATATAAAGCACCGAACAAGTCTCGCTTAACCATCCCTATTAACGCCCAATGTTCACGAATGAAACACACAGCAACTTACGCGCAGCTCGAGGTCACGCGGTCTCCCAGCTGTTAGTCCCTATTCCTCACAGTGGCTATGGGTAGGCAATGAACTATGACACGACCAGCTGATAAATCAGGGCCATTCGTTTAGATTATAGCTGCCTGGACAAGTTATCGAAGGTATGCTTCGGGCAGCGTTTTAGCTCCGGCCTACATTTTGATCTGTTTCCCTCCATACAGCTCGACTTCAGTATGTTTTCTTAACAATAGCCAATTAAACTATAGTGCCTATCTTTAAAGACTATAGCAACCGTTACGTTTACCCTATAGCTTCTGAGCATAAGGCCCTATTATCCGAATCTTCGTCAACTACAAACAATGTCATTAATTTCAATAAATGTTTTATTTGATCTAGGATATTGACTACTTTTAGTCTATAAGATACGTATTCCCATCTACATCTCGTCTTGTAGAGAAATAATGTCTTATGCCTATTACCTGTGAATTATCATTGCTTTTACCAGGCACATAGATAGATAGGTCAATAAAATAAAAGCTGAAATAAACTTCATTTTAGCATTTTGCAAGCCTTCGATGGTCCAACTTAACACTTTCACACCATTCTCTCACCAAAACGAGACACCCAGTCCGCCTGTGGATTAGCTGCTAACTGGCGCAAGACCACTATTAATCTGCCATAAGCCGTAATGTTAACATTTAGCTCTACAGCTCACTACCAAACTTTCTTTGAGTGAAAACCCCTGGCACATACCTTAATCGGTCCTTTTGAAGTTTCGAGTTAAAATCCTGACTGTGCATGACAGGAGAAATTTTGAGCTACAAAGGCTGGAGTGTCATAAAAGAGGTTGTTAAGCTGGCTCAGAATGTAAACAACAACTCAATCACCCTCCCATCAAATGGTGATAAACATACCGAATGTGACCTATTTAGGCTATAATATTACACTAACTAAAAACCCGCAGTCCATTATTTCACATCAATACCAAATACTCCACCAAAAACAAATTTGCAGGACCAGAACAAACAAAACATGACAACATACCATTCCGAATAAGAACTATATTCCAGGCTGACAAACCGCCAGTAAATAATGGTGGTCTTACGCCAACTGGTCGTTGATATATAGACTACTGCCTCTCCATTCAGCGGATTGACCTTGCTCTTTAGCCTGGATGTATTGGTAAACTTAACTCTAGACGAAGGACATCTGATGGTAACTTCAACCCCAGTCGAAATGATCTGTCTAATGTCCACCCCAAAATGATCTGTCTTAAACGGTTACGATGCTGTTCTTTTCTGACGAACCTTTTGCGATCTTCATTGAAACTGAACTTGGCCACTATCGAACGGGGACGACTACCTTTCTTTCCTCGACAATGAACCATATAGAAGCGAACATGGTCCATTGTGTCATTTATAAAATACAAAGGCTTACTTAACAGATATTTACCAAATTTTAATATTCGCGCATTCATTTTGTAACTGTGAACATAACTTCCCCCCAAACAATTCAAACTTATTCCACTTCAATCCGTACAGGATACTTGCCAATACCTAGATGACACAGCCTTAACATGTAACCTGTTCGCGGTAAAATCTTTGATACATATCCCTAAAGTAATGGCCTGCGGGTGTGGAAGAAGTTTCCTGACACAAATAAATAATTCCTAAATCAAATATAACTAAAACATTATCCAATCTCATCAACAGCTACAAAATTGGCCTCTACAGAAAGTTGGTATTTTATATTTTTTATGAACAATCATAAATACATATCTTCTTTTTTTAAATTTTTTTCCATATATAGCCTAAATTAGGCCTATTTCAAATGAAATCTTAAGTTTAGTTAATTATTATTTTACTATTCTTAAAATGCTTGCCTTAGGAATATAACAAGGTTCGAACCAGGCTTTATTACCGCCCTCATTTCTACTGTGACTATTAACATATATCAAAAGTATTTTATGTTTATAGAATATCTCTTATAATTGAGATTATATTGATCCCATGAATGCCTTTTATCTTCTTATTTAATCAGAAATAAATATATATATATTCTAGTGCATGTATCTCGTCCACCAGAGTGGTCAGCATCCGCGTAATAGAAAACAGTCCTGGTTGAAATGCAATATTACTTTCGCTGAAACAGGCTGGAACGGTACAAATAATCAGCTTCAATCAGTCAAATGTAAGAATAGTCTTGATCATGAACAAAGCACAACAAAGACATTTTGGACTCATTCAGTACATAAGCACGAGAGTTTCACCGTTTCGACAGACGGATGAAAAAGGAGAGAAGTGTTAAATCTCTTGTTATTAATTAAATGGTGAGTATATTACACGAACGTGTTACTGGATTCCAAAGGTTCACTATTGTAACTGATATGAGCTATGACGGCCAATCTGCCGGTCACCCATGGCTGCTTTTAAACTGTGCAGACACTATTTACAAAAAAAAACAAAAAAAACAAAAAACAAAAAATAGTTCGTGCGAATTGAAGCATTTCATTGGTTGAATTGGAGCAATTAACAGAAAACTGTATCCCACACGTAGAGATATGACACAAGTATCACATGACTGTAAAACAATGAATTTTACTCATTTACGGGATAAATAGATATATATATTATTATAAATAAGTAGAATAACTATAAAAACTGCAGGTACATCAACAACTTTATTTGTGATTTAAATCGTCTGGAAGACTATAATAGTGATCATTCGCAGAGACACAACGCTTACAGGCTGCTTTACGTGAAGGTATGCTCAAGATATTTGTGTGACCAGACAAACCGATAATAGTTCAGGGAAACCGGTCCCAGGCCGCTTTACGTGAAGGTATGATAAAGATATTTATGTGACCAGACAAACCGATAATAGCTTTACTTGAAGGTATGATAAAGATATTTGTGTAACCAGACAATCCGATAATAGTTCAGGGAAACCGGTCCCAGGCCACTTTACGTGAAGGTATGATAAAGATATTTGTGTGACCAGACAAACCGATAATAGTTCAGGGAAACCGGTCCCAGGCCGCTTTACGTGAAGGTATAATAAATATATTTGTGTGACCACACAAAGCGATAAAAGATTTACGTGAAGGTATGATGAAGATATTTGTGTGACCAGACAAACCGATAATAGCTTTTCGTGAAGGTATGATAAAGATATTTATGTGACCAGACAAACCGATAATGGTTCAGAGAAATCGGTCGAAGTCCATCGAGAGAAAATCACTATAAATAAATTGAAGGCCTTGTCCATTTGAACCTATAAGTTTACCTTGTAACAACAGATTAAACTAGATTGTATCAGTATTTATGGAGTTAGGTGCACGATTAGTTTTTCTCACACCTTCTTGCGTTATTTGTCATGTACAGGCAGTCAGTCAACGTGTTATCTCTAAAGTCACGTGATTTTTTGCCCAGAGCAAATGATAATAAAGCCAGTAGTGCACCTTAATGTATTTACGACACAGTTAACTCACCCTATACTTAGACTCTGCACACTGAAGTGAGCGCTAGATAGTTATCTCTACTCGACTTTTTACCCTTTGACTTACTAACCCTCATTAACTTGTTTTGTTCTCTTATCTGAGAATGCACACGCCCTGATCATTGCTCAAATACGTAATCGCAGGTCAAACACTACGCAGCTTAACTGACATATGTCAAATTATATCTTATATTGGCTCCGGTCCAGGTATCTGACCTCTGGTGAAGGGAAGTTTGTTGAAAGAGTAGTAATGCTGTCTTCACCAACCAACATTATGATAGATTTTACATCTTGGTTGTGCTAGTGTCAATTATTGTTGGAATACACATATAAGCAGAATACTCTTTAGAACGACGTTAAACACCAATCAATCAATCAATCGATCCGGTATCAGACGGTTTATACTGTTGTTGAAGCATTAGTTTATAAACCTATTGGCCCACTATTTCCCTGTCTCAATCTGTTCAAAGTTGTTGTTGTTGAGGCATAAGTCGATAAACAAATTGGCCCACTCTTTCCCTGTCTCAATCTGTTCCAAGCTGTTACTGAGGCATTAAACTATAAACCCAATGGTGCACTATTTACCTGTCTCAATCTGTCCCAAGTTGTTATTGTGGCATTAGTTTATAAACCCAATGACCCACTATTTACCTGTCCCAATCTGTTTCAAGCTGTTGCTGAGGCATGAGTTTATAAACCAATTTGCCCACTATTTACCTGTCTCAATCTGCTCCAAGTTCTTGTTCAGGCATTAGTTTATAAACCCAATGCCCCACTATTTACCTGTCACAACCTGCTCCAAGTTGTTGGTGTGGCATTAATTTATAAACCCTTTGATCCACTATTTCCCTGTCTCAATCTGTCCCAAGTTGTTGCTGCGGCATTAGTTTCTAAACCCAATGACCCACTATTTACCTGTCTCAATCTGTTCCAAGCTGTTGTTGTGGCATTAGTTAATAAACCTAATGGCCCACTATTTCCCTGTCTCAATCTGTTCAGAGCTGTTGTTGAGGCAAGAGTTTATAAACCCATTTGCCCACTAGATACCTGTCTCAATCTGCTCCAAGCTGTTTTTGAGACATGACTTTATAAACCCAATGACCCACTATTTACCTGTCTTCATATGTTCAAAGCGGTTACTGAGGTATTAGTTAATAAACCCAATGGTCCACTATTTACCTCTCTTAATCTGTTCCAAGCTGTTGTTGTGACATTAGTTAATAAACTCAATGACCCACTATTTGTCTGTCTTAATCTGCTCCAAGCTGTTTTTGAGACATGACTTTATAAACCCAATGGTCCACTGTTTACCTGTCTCAATCTGTTCCAATTTGTTGTTGGAAAAAGATCGAATGGTCCCTTATTTTGCCGCAACTGTGAGTATGACGAAATGTCTGGAAATCTGATAAAAACTGTGTGAACATTGATAAAATTTCACCAGGAAATATAACTTGTTGGATATTAATAGACTTATGCCTTTTGACAAATTTATCTTGATTTAAAAGATTGTATTGAACTGGAAGACTTAAGAGAGGGATCCATACTGTTCCATAAAATAGATCCCGAATACCTAAAACGTTGTGTAAAATTCCGATTTTGCCCTGGGAATGTAAAAAAGATTTTCATCTGTTTGCCTTGTTTCTCGTTTTTAAACCGAATTTAGTTTCTGGAATTTATCTAAGTATTGGGAAACAAGATTATTCACAACTTTAAAGACAAGGCACGCTTGCTTAAAAACTATTCTGTCTGATATTGGAATCCAGTTTAAAGTTTTAAATAAATCTGCAGATGGGTAAGAAAAATCTAATTTCTGAAAATAATTCTTGCTGCTTTTTTGTAGTATTGATAGTTGATTTAATGGGGCTTTACAACTAGTGTTCCCCACACTGTAGAGCAATATTCAAAATAGGGAAACATTATTGCATTAAATAATTTAAGTGTAATTTAATTGTTCATACATTAGCGCAGCCTTTGTAACTCACCAAATTTCCTAACAGTTTTTATACAAGTGTGATGAAGCTGTCCCCTCCACGCTAAGGTCAGGTCAATATAGACACCAACTACGTTTTGCTGCGTCAACTTGCTTTATCAGACTGTCGTTAACTTCGATTAGCAGATTACGGATACAAGACAACTTTAGGTTGGTGCCAACCACCATGTAAACCGTTTCCTTCACATTTAGGGTTAACTTATTTTCAGTAATCCAATTCACTGAAGACTTCAAGCCAGCTTTCAGATGAGAATCAACGTCTTAAAATGGACGTACCAGAGCAGTAAAAGATGCTGTCATCAGCATACATACTTAACTTTCACTAAGATGTTTTTCAAAACATTAGATATATCATTGATATATAAAGGATAAAAAGTAAAGGACCAAGGATGCACCCTTGTGGTACACCGATGTCAGTGTTGCTATAGTTGGACAAAGTACCTTTCCGATTAGCAATTTGTTTACGGTTGGTTAGATATGAAGAAAAAAATGACAATGATTTTCCATGCACACCGTAAGACTGGATTTTATTGAGCAGAACACGATGATTGACCGCGTCTAATGCCTTACAAACGTCTAACGAGAGGACGCCTACCACAGAACCATTATTAATGTGTTCCATCCACTCATCAACTAGATAAGTTGATGCACTTTCACATGAATATGTATGTCTAAAGTTAGACTGCACTGACACTATACACTTGCTGCTATCTAAGTACTGGTAATAGTGGAAATAACCATGTTTCTCTATAATCTTGCTCGCTAATGGTAATATAGAAATAGGTCTGTAATTACTAGGAGTATTATTATTACCACACTAGAAACCCGGAGATACCTTTGGTAATTTCCAGTCATTAACAAAAATACTGGTTGATATGGAGAGATTAGAAATAAAAGCAAGTGGTGTGGCAATTGCCAGGGATGCAATCTTTAACAGTTTAACGGAAATCCCACCAACACCGGTAGCTTTTGGCAGCTGACGTTTTCGAAATCTCATCTAGGATGAAACTTTTGATATGGACGGAATAGAAAACATTACGTTGTCAGGATATTGTTGGTATAGTGGCGTCAAACTTATCACTTAGTTTTATTCCAACTGAACAAAAATTCTCATCAAAACAGTTTGCAATATCATTATTGTCTGTGATAATTTTCCCATCTATTTCCAGGTGTGGTGTCACTTGTGTTGAACGTTTAGGGAGAAATTGTTTCAGTGTTTTCCTGTTTTCCTGAACTGTTTAGGGTTGTTTTTGTACAATTAGAAGTATAGTTTTAATATACTGTGTGATACTGTCCGATAAAGTGATGTTCTGTTTTCTGTTTATTCCCCATTATAATATTATACGGGAGCAATAGACCCTTCTTCATTATTCACTCGCTGTTAACTTTGGAACAAGGTGACGTTAATGGTATTGACAAGTTTCTTCCTAGACCAAGTTTTTTCTCAGAAACAGTGAAAAAACAAGAAAACTATCTAAAAACAGAAACAAAAGATTAATTCAAATGTCCCATCCAATCTTTGTCGAACACGTTCCCTATGTATACTATAGCAAAACTTAGGTAGTAAAAGACTTTTGCTTCTGGTTGCAAGAAAAACGTATATTCGGGTGACGTTATTGAGGATCTCTGCGATGGGGCTGCCGAAGCCATACGACCGCGAAGGAGAAATAGATGGAAAAAAAAAAGAAAAACAGATTTCAGCTACCGCATCGTGGAGAGTTAAAATTAGAGGTAAAGGTCCGAAATGAAATGTGATTTTTAGTGTGTGAACAGTAGAATGGGATGTTTCGTGTAACTAAATGGTGCATGTAAATTTTATTTAGTTTGCATGTGCCATCTTTAGACGTTGGAAAGGGTTTGGTATATGTCAAGCCGTTTTATCACTTCTGTCTTTATTATACATATGTTGAATTATTTTTCACATATATAAAATAAATGACTTTATTTCACCTATGTGAAAAAGATTTCCACATGTGCGAAAAACAATTTCAAATATAAAGGATTAAAAGATATGTGAAAAACAATTTCACAGATGTGAAAAAGATTTCCACTTATGTGAAAAAGAATTTCATATTTGTAAAATAAATATTCAGTCTGTAAATATATGTGATTGTTTGTCGCTTTTCGACTTTTGGTAGTCTGCGCTTTGCTCTGTTGTTGTTGTAATCTCGCAGCAGTGGATCATTTCCTGATCAATATCTTGACTTTGGAGAGTGCCCGACTCAGGCTTTACGTGCCCAGCATGTGCTCTCGCTTACCACACCAGTGGAATATACTATCGTTATTGCTTTGGTATTGCAAGACGATAGGACCACGAACGAAGGTTAGACATAGCCAATTGCTCTTGGGGAGAAATTGTTTCTCAGTTTTTGTGTTAAGTTGAACTCTTTTGTACATATATAAAATAAAACTATATTTAATTTTTTTCTCATATGTGAAAATGTTAGATTTTGTGTTTTATTTTACTTATGTTGAAAAGAATTCTACATCTGTAGATTAAATATGTTAAATTATTTTTCAATCAGTGAAAATATTTTAACATGATAAAAAAATTAACATATGTGAAAAAGAATTGTACATACCCGGTAGCTAAATTAAAACCAAGATTAATTCGACATATTTTGAATAATAGTTGTTGAAGTGATAAACGATTCCTATTTTTCGTTTTCCTCGATTAAATTTTAGTTAAACAAAAACATCGTCCATTTTCTTCAGAAAGTATTTTATTTGATATTTTACAAACACATCAACACTTACAGGCCAGGTGAGCTAGCCGGAAACGCGGCAAGGTGGAACATTTGTTTAAACAAAACTTACCTAATGTTCCATTGTAATTAAGCCAATGTGTTTCATTTGACTTTCAATAAGTCTTGACTTAAGCCGCATAATAGGTCACGTCTATGGCAAGCCGTTTTATCACTTATACCTTTATTCTACATATGTCGAATTAGTTTTGCTTTTATTTTACATATGTACAATTCTTTTCTACATATGGGAAATTCTTTTTTACTTATGTTAAAACGATTTTCACTGATGTGAAAAAGAATTTCACATATGTCAAATAAAAATGTATTTTACATATGAAGAATTCTTTTCAAGTTATGTAGAATTCTTTTCAACATATGTGAAATTCTTTTTGACATCAATAAAAAAAAAACCAAACCTGACTATTTCACATATGTGAAAAAAAATTTCACTTATGTAAAATAAACTTTTAATTTAGATATGTACAAAAGAATGTAAAATAAAAAGGTGAGTGGAACTCATGGTATTGTATTGTGGGCTGTAAATGTATGCAAGTGTTCGTTCGACTTGAGGCAATCTGCACCCAATGACCTATATATAGTTTGCTCTTTTATTGTTGTAGTTGTTTTCTCGATACAGTGGACCATTTCTTGAACAATTGTCTTGACTTGGGAGTGTGAGACTTAACTTGCACAGCATGCGGAATATATTCCTATCGTCTTCGCATTCGTCTTGAAATCCTTCACAAGATGATAGGAGCACAAATGAAGGTTGATAAGGTCCCTTCCTGTGGGGAAAAATCATTTCTCTTATTATTTTTGATAAGTGGAAATCTTTTGTACAAATCTAAAATAAAAGTTTATTTTAATTAAGTAAAATTATTCTCCAACTATGTGAATTAGTTAGGTTATGGTGTTTTATTTTACTTACAAGAAAAGAACTCTACATTTATTGAAAAGAATTCTTCATATGTAAAATAATTTTTATTTTACATATCTAAAATTGTTTTTCACATAAGTTAAAGTCTTTTCCACATAAGTAAAAAAGAATTTCACATATGTGGAAAAGAATTGTACATAAGCAAAATAAAAGAAAAACTAATTGGACATATGTAGAAAAAGGTAGAAGTGATAAAACGGCTTGACATACCCTAGCGGTATTAGTAAACCGAAAATTGACAGCCTTTGGTGATGAATCTCTGCAATGGACTGGGTCGCTTATTGCTGGGTCGCTTATTACTTTCTATTTGGCGGTTTCGCTTTAGTGACAGACGGTTACAGCCTGAAACCGATTCTCGGTGGAGGCCAGCAAAGTTGTATTTTTCAACAGTAAAAAAAATGTTTGTTTTTGGTTTCGACGTAATACATTTTATGATACATTTAAGGACATGCATTTAAGAGGTTTATTTTCTGTTAAGTTATGCAACTAGAGGGCTTTTTGTCTTTTCCGTGAACTTTTTACTTTATTTTTGAATTCTTAAATAAATACTCCAAGCATAGCAGAACTATATTATTGGTTATAAACCTGTATTTCTCCTTCTGATGTCAAGGAAACCCAGTTATTTACATCACGTAACCCGTATATATATACCATTCTCACCATATACGATTGCATTAGACCGTCTGTCACAGTTATCCCCGTGACGTGGAAACACGTGACTTATGTATGGTCGATTAGTTGGCTGATCAATGGCCAGCTGTCGCTTGTTGTGTGTATCCTTTAGCTCACGCGCATACAAATAATCGATCAGGCAAACTAGGGGTTTTCTTACATTTTCTTAACTTAATACATTTAAAACTATAATTCTAAAATTTTCAAATATAAACAGTATGATACTTTCCTGCCCACATTGAGTTTTTAGTTCACGTGACACAATCTGCTTTAGTCTTCTTAGCACAATGCCCTTCAACAATTTGTTGAAAACAAAATTTAAACAATTATTGATTTTACTTGGCGACCCCATTCAGATCGATGCCACGCTGTGACTTTTGCGTTTTGCTATATGACGTCCACAGTTTATATGTGTCCTAAGTGTAGTGCTTTAAGGTGTAGTAAACATTTCCCTCGAACACTCTCGGCGATTTAAAAGTGATATCAGAGAGGAACAAGCGCTTGTATTCAGTTTATGGGCTTCTTCAACTACTTTGGAGAAATTAAGCAGTTGAACAACTTTGGGTGAATCCCCGGATATAGATGATTTGTTTCCATTGTTTTTTAAGAGTTTGAGGCATCGCGTATAATATATCATTGTGATACATTCACAAGGAAAATTCACCATTCAGTGGCGATCAGTTTCCAAGATATTACCTGTGAAATTGACATGGGTAAATTACATCAGCTGTTGACGTGTATATTTCTTGGATACCTGACTTTTATTGACTGCAAACCCACAGACGTACGGGAACAAGCGGGTAAGATTTATGAGATGTGTTGTATCATTTATAGATTAAAGGTTAACAATTTGATGACAATTTTAGCAATTATCTGGTCACAAAACTCGTCATCAAATGGAATGCACAACAGATAAGGGAAGCCAGATCTCATTGATGTATTTGATACGGGCAGTAACTTCAACCAACAAATAAGATTTGTTCCCATCTGTATCATATGTGACGTATTCGGTTGCTATCTCAAATTCACTTCACTCGGCTATGAAACAGACTACGGAAGCCAGCTATTGTCATGTCGAAATTAAAATTTTCGTCGACCTTTCTCGTAATTATGCATTAGCTATCTCGTTATGATGACTTATTATAACTCGCTATAACGACTTATTATTTAGTAATAACCAGCCAGCTGTTTTATTATTACTGCTTGCTATGTCATAGCAATGACTTAACTTTTAATTATAACGAGTGATCTATCTCATTATTACAACTAACTCACTCATAAAAAAGACTCAGCATTTCGTAATTATGTTTATATGAGAAAGAAGTTTGCAGCTAACTGTTAATTACAAGATAAATACGCTTTGTGTTTTTCTAAATTCCCTCTGTGTGTTTGTTTTTACTGATAATCAAATCTCTCATGGCATTCAAGTCATGTAACATATATGATCAAATAGTGTACTGTAGTACTGTAGCACTGACACGGTGTCTCTTCTGTTCTTATGGGGCTATATGATCAAAAATAGTGAGGTAAGCACAGACGCGGTGTCTTTTCTGCTCTAATGGGGCTATATGATCAAACAGCGTAGCGTACGCACGGACACGGTTATTCTTCTTTCCTTATGGGGCTATATGATCAAACAGTGTAGCGTACGCACGGACACTGTGTCTCTTCTGTTCTTATGGGGCTATATGATCAAAAAGTGTAGTCTAAGCACGGACACCGTGTCTATTTTGTTTTTGTGGGGCTATATGATCAAAAAGTGTAGTCTAAGCACGGACACGGTGTCTCTTGTTTTTGTGGGGCTATATGATCAAAAAGTGTAGTCTAAGCAAGGACACGGTGTCTCATGTTTTTGTGCCGCTATATGATAAAAAAAGTGTAGTCTAAGCACTGGCACGGTGTCTCTTTTGTTTTTGTGGGGCTTTATGATCAAAAAGTGTAGTCTGAGCAAGGACACGGTGTCTTTTTTGTTTGTCTGCGGCCCTGGGTTATATAAGCTATATACATTTTACTATATATGATCAAACATGTATACTCATTAGATTTTGTGCAAACTCTTTAGTTACTCCTTTCAATAGAGTGGCAGTTAGAATGTATGGTCGCTCTGGGGGCCAATGTCTCCATAAACTCTCTGAATCCACGCGGACGAACATAAGGTCAAATATTATCTCACCGCTCAGTCGTACTATTGTAAAGTAGGTTATTAAATGACTAATTTAGTCGAATGCTAACAAAACCACTCGGCGCTCACGGCCATTTTACCACCGTTTACGTGGACCTATAGAAAGACTCAGGCAAGATCTCTTATTAAAGCCTTTTCTAAAAATGACAACTCCAGCGATTTTAGAGAAACGTCAATTGCTCGAGAAAAAAATGGCCCACTTTAGCTTCATTCGTAAAATTAATTAGACATGCTGAAGTAGAAAATCGAAAGATTTAATGAGATAACAATTTTTAACCTACATTAACATGCATACAACCAGCCAGTAGCATTGTCGCTCAGCTTGACTTACAGAGTAAATCAAGCATACAACTAGTTTATAGATATACTTTACTACCACACAGGTTATAAAATGAGAAAAGAAAAACAGGTGGGAACTAATGTCCTTCAAACGGATGTTACAAACATAGACGACTAAATCTATTTTCCTAAATGCATGGCCTTTGTGAACGTATGCAAACGTCCAAAAGTATAAACATCTTCACTTTCTTGTTATGTTAAATGTTTCATTCTGTATCAACGATTGGGTCACCCATTACTTTAGTAACCGAATTGAAGCCGTCTTAACAACATATATAGGCCCCTGAACTGAGGGCCCTTGGTACAATCTTGAGGGGGCGAGGGCACTTGTATCCGGACGGGGGGAGGTAGAAATGGATTTAGGATATTGAAATGGTGGCATTTTAGAGCTCTTGACACTCATATATGTTATACATTTATCAAAGTTTAACACTCCCAACTTTCCAAAATATTTTTTTGTTAAAACAAATGATTTTACAAAACAAAAGGGTTCTCGACTATACTCACAAAATGTTCTTTCGGGCACACTTCATTAAGATACCAGTGCCACAAATAAATGTTTTTCAAATGCCACCAAATTGCATCTTTTGGATTTTTTATTCCTATTTTTAAATAAAGAGAGAGGGCAGCAACAAGCAGTTTTGTTTCATTTATATTAGATCGCCTGCTATACATCTGAGTTAGATAAATGGCTCGTAAATCGCTTTATCAAAAAAAAAAAGTTTAATTTATACCCTCGTAACCAACCACTGGCAATAATGCTTTAAATTAAAAAAACTTAAACAGTTTTTGGTACAATACGAAACTGTATATAAATTACTTTACACTTCAAAAACATTCAGTACTACGTTAAATACCGAATTAAACAAACAGCTTGGCCCTATAGAAAATATCCGTATCAAGGCTTCCTCAATTACTGGATCACAGAATTTTGGGGCTAGCCTATATGTGGGGGATTATTAAGCCACAAAAGCAGACAAGTCATATAGAACCTTGCTTATTCTCGCACAATTCAGACGACTTCGCGTCAGATGGCTAACAGAAACGGACTTTTTCCCAGTTTGGGAAAACATAAATCACACAAATTAATGACAGTTAGGACAGTTCTTATTGTGGCTCTGGATCCAAATGTCATTGCACGAAAGAGCTGAAGTCGCTTCTCCGATCTCGATAACTTTCAGAACTTCCGGCGCCTACGCGGACCGTGGACCCTCGCATATTGTGCTGGGTTCATCGATCTATTTATAAAGTAACAAAGGCAGACTGCTCATATGGAACGTTTCACATTTCACACCAATCAGATGAATCTGCGCCACATGGTTAAACAAAGGGCCATTACTCTGACGCTTAATCCACACTTCATTGCCCGAAATAGCTGAAATCGTCTCCCCGAGCTTCCTCATTCAGAGCTTCCGGACCTAACCGGCCCCTGGACCCTTACCTATACTGGGCTTGGATAGTTGATCCCTTGGCCTCCCCCTTGTGAACACACTGACTACGCCACTTAGCTTGAATATCTTCAAGAATTGGTCAAAATCGTTACATTGAAAATATGATTTACGAAAAAAGTTCAGCGCCCAAAGTGAAATTGTCCACATCGACCGCATACATTTTTCTGAACTAGAGTCTGTTCAAACTAAGTATTTGTCTTTGTCCTAAATAATGAAAATACTGATAGTATTTTGTTAGCCATAAACCTTGTCTGCATCGGTGTTTTATTTCACGTATACACAAATATGTTTGAAACCTTCACGAGAAAACGCTTGTCAGAAACATTACCCAATGTGTCTAGAACTGTTTACTTACTCACGTAAATTGTTAAACAAAAAATTACAGTAGCCATTTTGATAAACTTCTATTACGCAGGTACTGTATACAAGCTGTCTTTATCACTCTCTGTGTACTTTCAAATTGAATTAACAATAAACATGTAAAGATGTGTTTGACATTTAGATTTGTTTTCTCCACTGCATGTTACAAAAAATTAAACATAGCTTATCCTGAGGCCGCTAAGGTCGAGTGACCCCTGCACGGTAACTGCCCCGCATGTCCGTTAATTAAGATGGTATATACTAATATAATACAGGTTCTGCAACCAGAATTTAGACGACATCTCTCCACTTCAAACGGCTTTTCTACACATCTACTCTGAGCTGAATGTTAACTGAATGCACATGCTAACTTGTCACCCGTACACAATCCATACAGTTTACTGAACAGCCCGTTCTCTTCTTACACACAGTCACAGTTCGTATCATTTAATCGCTTCTACAAAACGACTTGTCGGCAAATCGAAAACATTTACTTTTGGTTAAATAATCGCTTTGGATGACAAATTGCTGTCTCATTTGAAGATTCCCCATGTTTCGGTGATGTAGCGGCGCTGGCAGTATCTTGGAGAGCCTATCAAGACGTCAATCATAGATCTGTGTATCAGTGATTAGAACTAATTGATTGCATAAGCAGTTACTGCAAAGTTCCCTGCTTTCTGCTTTCATAACCTGTGTCCTACTTTAGTATGACAAGACAAGCTGTCAATAATAAAAAAACAAAGAAATGAATAATTGAATGAATGATTGAACGAACGGACGGACGTAAATTAGTATTTTCACCATTTTGTGCACAGATTGTCATTTATGTTTTAATTTACCTGTTTATGCCTGTTTCATTTTTTCGATGGAATGAAAAATACACATATATGGGATTTATGTATTACACACAATGTGATACAATGGTTAACACCGGTCATTATTTCCACTAATATGTGAATTGTGTTTAATCTAAAACTATTAGTTTGTTTGTTTGGGGTTTAGAGTTTGGGGTCATTTACATCACCTCTGTCTTCAATGAAATCTCGAAAGAAAACCGGGTAAAAAAAAAACCCTTCCATTGTCGGAGTCCCTTCTTCCTCGTACACTGCGCGACTTGGACCTGTGACCAGTACATCATGGGAGATAGATCAAGGCCGGTTCGATAACCTCTGAACAGCGGACCCATTATCATGGCACACCTGTTGTATTCGTGTATTCATGTCTCCAAATGAACCTCAGCTTGAGGATTGAATCAAATTAAAGGTTATAACGCGGAAAAGCTCAGAATTACGCAACTTTTGTTTTTAAATATTTGTAGTAAAGGTGTTATAACCCTGCATGGCAGCCGCCGAGATTTTCGTTAAGTTACGCATTGTTTCAGAAACGTATTTAAGCTGAAGTCGGTGTTTTTGGTGTTGATTCCGTGTCGGGTCTAGAACGCCGTGTGTCCCATTCCAGCAATGGTGACTGAGAGCGCTATCTCAACCCTCAAGTTGAAGCCTTTCCAATTTTAAGCCATATGTTTAATTTAGATGTCAAATAGATGTCGGGGTTTGATATGACAGGAATATCAAAAGTGTGCTGTAAGATTGGGACTGCTCTCCAGGTTCAGTGGTTAGCGAACCGGGCACTTGATCCTCCTTTAATGTACGATCTCTCACATGTTTAAAAAAGAGACTATGTATATACAAATCAATAACAGAGTACGAGTTCCGTCATAGGAAAGCAAAGTCCGTTTTTGTATCTTTATATACCCTTTATTTATCAACTTGATTGCTGTTTTATTGAATTTTGTATTGAGTTTAATGTATTGACAATACCATGTTTGCTTTTAATTAAAACCATTCAAGAAATCCTTTGATTTCTCTCTGTTCCCAGGGCCATGTATTGGTATGGATTGTCTACACGGAGTGCTAATGCACGGTGATGATGAGATTGGGGAGAAACACAATGCCGAAGACAGCTATATACAGCTTAAAGAACAGCTCCAGACAGGCGAAGAGAAGAAACAGGGGCCGTGTGAGGGAATGGACTGTCTCCACGGCGTCCTTATGCATGGGGACAAAGAAATAGGTCACCAAGATCATGACCAGGCCCCGATAGGCCCCAACAAACTTGAAGAGGTAAAACAAAACCCAGAAGACCCCGAGGACTATTTTCACGGTGTTTTGATGCACGGAGACGAAGGTGTCGGTGTAAATCATGAACACGGAAATGCTGACGAGGAAGTTGTCAAGATGGAGCGCCCACAGAACCCCCAGGATTTTGAAGATTACATGCATGGCGTGATGATGCATAATGACTCAGAGCCAGGCAAACGCCATCACGACGGGCCGCATCAAGACGAAGACACCGATAAAGGCAAAATCAGGCCTTTGTCCGGAGACGATTTAATGCACGGTGTTCTCATGCATGATGACGAAGAAGGGGAGGCGACACACGAAGAAAATACCGCGGAAGATGAGTATGTGGACAGCCATCCAAAAAACGTCAAGATTGGCCCAGATCCAAGTGATCTCCATGGCATTCTGATGCATGGTGATACAGAGCATGGCGTCGACCATTCCGATGAGGATCAGAAACTGACGGAGGAGGCCGAAGAGAGCCGAGGGTTGTCGGGGGCGACCGATCCTGAAAGTGTTCTTCATCCGGATGGCTATGAACATGCCGATCCTCACAAAGTTGACTTGAGCAAGATTAACAATCAAGACAAGAAAGACTTCGACGAGTGGAAAAATCAGGACAAAAAGACCGTCGAGGAGGAACAGAAAGAATTAGAATGGGATTGGAAACAAACCTTGGGTTACATCACAGACGGTATTTTATCTGACATTGAGCTTATGAAACGGCGTTATCTTGCCAAATTCTACACGCCCTCTGCCGAAAAAGAACTTACGCCTATTGAAAAATTGGAGGCCGGTTGGGCAAAACACAGGGGCGATAAAGCGGACATGCGACACGAGCTAAATCTGATTGGTGACACGGGACCAATTGGTGAAGACTTTCACGAGCATGATGAAGAATAATTCCTGAGGATCCGATTGGTTGTAATAACATATACTAAGACACGAATGATACTAAAACAATAATTTAAGCTTGGTTTGTGGCAATACCACAATGAACTCAATCACCAACGATTCGCTGTTCAGAAACACTGAAGGACTTATTAGCTGTATTTATGGGTTCCCCAGAAGATTTTAATGAACAAAGATTTAGATGTATTGGACAGATTGTCATTTTCAAAGAGCCAATCAACTACATTTGTGATATCAACAATGTATTAAATTTTTCTTAAAGTGATATTTTTAGGACTGTTTCAGCAATTATTTTATAGAGCATTTATACCGTTGCTATATTCAGTAGTCATTTGTGTTTGCAAGGGACTCAGAAAAACGTAACATCTATGTTATATAATAGAAATGAAATGAGGGATTTTTTTTTTTTTTTTTTTTTGCTTAATTATTCCATGAATGAAGCGAATATCTTCTCAGAACAAATTTGTGATAAAAACGTATTATGCATTTTAAGATTATAACCTACAGTTGTTAAAGGTTATGTGTCGGGTGACTGTGAAATTGTTTTCGAGACGGTTGAGGTGTCTTACACGGCCGATGCCCAATCTCTGCTCGCCTTGTATTTGGTCACTTATAGTGCGATGGCGAGGGCGATTTCCGTCAACCATGGGGTGTGAAATAGCCCGATTGGGACGGTTTATGTTTGAACTGACCGAGTAATGCGGTTAAAGTTTGATTTGACTGTGTGAGGCGGTTAATATTTGAAAAGACTGAGTGATGCGGTTAATGTTTAAATTGACTGAGTGATGCAGTTAATGTTTGAATAGACTGAGTGATGCGTTTAAATAGACTACCCTTTTGTTTGCTCTTTATCTTCCATTAGTCTTAGGAGTAAAGCGCTATGCTACGTATTTGTTTTCTCGGTTTTGGCATCATATAGCTTAAATTTTCTTTCCATACCCCTTTTTCGGGGAAAAAGAACTAAAACAAAACTGTATCCATGATAAAACGAGCGATTTTGGATACAAGGTCCAATCAGATTCTGCCGACGATAAACACCGCCTCTACGATTCCGAGGCACCCACCATCCGAGCCCATGGCATGCATATCTCTATCCCTATAGAGAGACCATGCGACAAAACGATGATTATTTGTATTCTGACCTAGTTTCATATACTGGGTTCATATTAGCACGTGCACCTACAATATCTGGGACTCCAGTTAATATACTCAGTCAAAAAAGAAACTTCACACTCATAAATTTCCAAATATGTTCTTGAAACTTTATACAAGATATATTATTATTATTATTATTAGAGGTAAATGCGTTGTCAAAGACATATGATACACAGCAACACCGACGTGGACAAGCATGCAGTTCGTGCGAGCATACATCAAGAATAAAGCATGTTTCCTTGTGTTCCTAGTCACGTGATCTTATGAGACACGTGCAATTGAGCCCACATTAGCACAGTAGAGTGACATCTCGGGAAAACAAGCTCTTACAGTAAATTATCCGTTGATTTGCAAGGCAAAGACTGCCATACATTCAACGTGAATGTGCCATTGGCATGCTGAATACAGGAACGTCAGTCACTGACGTTGCCAGGGTTATGGGATGTAGTTGACGGACTATCCATGATCTTCGGACACGTCTCCAACAAACTGGCACCTCAGCAGACTGACCTTGTTGGGGTAGACCACATGTGACGACACCTGTAGCAGACCAACAAATCGTCTTACGTCATTTGCGTAATAGATTTCTCACTGCAACGTCTGCTAGAAATGAATTGTTTAGAGGTCGTGTGACTGCCCAAACCATACGTAATCGCCTGCGCGCTGCTCGTCTCCATGCACGTCGGCCATACCACGGACCAATATTAACCGAGTTACACCTACGTCGGCGGCTTCTCTTGGCACAGCGACATCTGAGATGGACTAGATTGGAATAGGGGCGTTTTAGTGACGAATTCAGATTAACTTTGCACTTTGCTGATGGGAGAGTTAGAGTTTGGAGGAATGCCAGACATCATACGGCCAATTTAACGCGGAATTTTCTTAAGAATGATGGCATCAATATCATGGAGTGGCCCTCAATGTCTCCCGACCTGAATCTGAAAGAAAATGTATGGGATGTGTTGGGCAGAAGACTCCGTCAAGTAAAGAACCTTCCACAGAATTTGCAGGAACTTGTTGCCATGTTGGTTCAATTATGGCGACGTATAATAACATTGCTATTGACATGCTTTCATCATGTTGTAACTTACCATTTTTACTCTCTTACATTTCCGTAGCATTTCCGGTGGAACTGGTTACATTATGAAGATAATTTTTTATGGTACACCGTCCTTAATGGGTACAAACTCATTATTTGAATCCACTTTTCTTGTATGTTCAACTTATCGGCATCCAAACAAGTGTGAAGTTTCTTTTTTGACTGAGTTTATTTTCACGTCATAACTTTGGCTCGCGATTTTTACGATGAAAGCAACCTGGTAAATTGGATAATAATTAACAATTTATATATTTATAAAAGCAATCACACTAGCACAGGAAAACAGATTAATTTAAATTCATGAGCCATCTCATTTCCTAGAGACTATATCATAAATAGATCTAGATCTAAATCTCGAGTTGTATAATGGGTAACCTACAGAAATCTCGAGCTAATGATGATATACATGGTACATAAAGTATTGTTAAAGAGGTATAGTTAACATATGGTTTGGACACAAATCAGCCTACAAACTGGTATTTCAGAGTATATTCAGAATATATCCAATATATACCAATGAATGTATCCGTTAAAGAGAATGGGTGTTACAACCTGTCTGATACAGAGGGAAGTTCCGTTAACCAGTAGGCCCATTAAATTGTTGTTACTATTATATGCTTAAATTGATGTTAGTATCATGTATATAACAACAAAAAAATCACTGATTGCTCTTTCGTATAACAATGTGGCACATATCCAATCCAGTAGAATGAAAAATAAGAAAAAAGGAATCAACATTTATTTTTAAAAGTGTAGAAAGTCTCCTCTCCACTTCAAGCGGCTTTTCCAAAACAAAAAGGATAAATTATTATCTCTAGATGTTGGCTCTTTGACACACATCCCCGGATTGCTCATTCTTCTCGATTGACTACATATATGTGTCGCACAGAAATAGGTATACGAAAAAGAAAAACTGGATAGCATTATGCGTGAGGGTGGATGGGGTGGGAGTTGGGGTTATAACTATTGCCCTGGTGCTCGCAAATTTAAGGACAATCGCGAATCTCATCGGTAACTGTCACGTCTTTGTTTCTTGTTTGTCATGTCTGTCTTGGCTTTGTGATTGTTATATCTTATCTTGGTTTTATGATTGTCATGTCTTGCGTGGCTTTGTGATTGTCATGTCTTTGCTCAGGGGTTGCCCTATCCTGTCTTTGTGGTTGTCATGTATTATTTTTTCTTTGAGATTGTTTGATGTTGTCTTTGCTCTGTGGTTGTCCTGTCTTGTGTTTGGTTTATGATTATCGAGTTTTGTTTTGAGACAATAACGTTGAAAGTGTTTCTCTTGTTATATGAGTGCTTAAAACGGGTTTTCTTTCTGACTATCATTTAAGGTAAATCACAAATGACAGTTTAAATAGGGCAGTATTCATTTTGTTTACCGTCTAATACACCCAGCATGTATATCGGTCAATCTTCCCTTATTGTCCTTCTATATATTTGTTGTCATTCTCTGTTAGTAGTACGGCTTTTTTAAATGGGTCAAGAGTAACAACAATAAAAAAAATGTATTTATTTTTGGATGAGATTTCACTTTTTTGATAGGTGTGTGAACCTTTGACCTGCTACATTTAGGTCCTTCTTTGTCAATGTGTCCGGATACACCTGGTCACACATCAAAGGTAGTTAATAAATAGTTACTATTTATTTATAAACGTCTATCATTTGTTGTCCGGAGATCTATACTGCTTATGTTACTATATGCGGAAATTATGAACTGTACAAGTACTTACGAGAAATCAGGTATTGATCACATATACTTGCGACAAAATGGCTCGTGGATGTAATTGAAATAAAATGTAGATCAGATGAAACCATCGACAGTTACCTTGTAAAAAAATATCAAATCATTGTCTCTTTCACAGAGTCTTGTTCAAATTCCTATCCATTTGTTGTCCGGAGTTCAAATGTGGACGGGGACAAATAAAGAAGGTGTGAATACTTGTACCGCCAAGTTTGACCAAAACTACAGACCTCTGTTGCAGTTAATATATATATTAATAGGTAATATAACAACACGGTAGAATGCTTGAAATACCATAAACACATGAAGAGGACGGAATTCTTTCGTATATATATATTATTGTTCTCTTTTCATGGATGATCATTTCTTAACAATTCTTCAAAGCTGATGACTTTGACCTAGAGATTAAAGGTCCTGGTAACAAGGAGTGACCCCGGGGGTTGAAAACATGGAGGCCGTCAGTTACCGGTGTGTTTTATCATTTACTGCACAACGTTTCGAAGAGATTTGTAAATTGTTTGCAGGCTTTGAAAGTATTCCAAATGGGATAATAATAATCAAGTTATTGACATCAGATCATTCATTCGGTTTTTATCCGTCAGAGATTTATTTTCAAAGTTGGCTTACTAGAGTTATCTCCCATCTCTTTTACAGTCACAATGCATCTGACGGTAGTTGAAGGAAGGAAGGCCGATGATGTAACGACGTTAACAACTTATTTATGTGTGCAATCTCCATAGAAGTATCGCCCCTCGGAGGACACTCGTCCGTATATACCAGCAAAAGCTGGCCCCCTTACACACACCGGTTATTTATTCATTGTCGTAAAAATACATTTGCTTATTTTCAAAAAATAAAATGACACAAATCGGCGTGAAAAGTGCCTATACATAATGACCATGCACATGGTATATAAAGTATTGATAAATATGTGACCAATAAAGAGTACAATATGTGATCTAGTTACAGTGTCTCATTTTGTACAAATTCGTTTTTTGATATATATTTTTTAAAAATGTTTTCTGAAATTTATATTTAACATTTTTTGAAAACTTTCCAAAATCCATTGTGATCAAAATTGTTAAAAAAAACACTGAGGCACCGTTTACTAGTTCAGGGACTATTCTTCTTGATCAACTAATTTATTTTGTTTTATCATTATTGTTCTTCGAGAAATAAACCATGAAAAAGGCACTCTATTTTTTTCTGCTGTCATTTACTCTTTGTGCAATATTTGTTTTATAAATAAGCCATTTTCCCCAGATTCACAAATATGTCATGAGTATTCCAGCTTTCAAGAATATATACATGTAGGCCTATGTGGTAGAGCGTTTTATTCTTCTGCATAATAGACTGAATACAAGGGGTTTTCAGGAAATCGACCACGGGGTTCACCAAGACCTTAGGCAGTAGGTCCTTGAAATTTGTATTCCTGTTGAATGATACCGGATTTATATATGTAAAGACATTGTTTTCAACAGTGAATAAAAACTTCTGGTAAATCCGTGTATATAAATGATTAATACATATACTCGGGTAAAATATTTAATTAAATTGAATATATACTGGTACTGTAAACATAGGTAAAGCTATGAATATTTTTGTGTCTTTTAGAAAGTGAAGTTTAACAGTATTTTCGTTATTTTGGGATAACATTTTCTTAGTTTGAACAGATTCTAGTTCAGAAAATTTTGCAGATTGAAACCCGTCGGGGAATCGAACCCACGACCCTCAGAGTAAGGCACCGAATCGCCAGCAGTAAATGCCGGCCACCTAGACCACTCAGCCACCCGGCCTTCTACAAAATAGAAGGTTAGTCAGCTGGAGTCTAGATAGCGGACATTCACTACCCCTCTGATAGGAGAGTGGCACAGCTCTCAAAGCTGTAAGCTGCCTAACTGTGAGGGTTGGGGGTTTGATTCCACCATGGGTTTCAACCTTTTCAATCTTTCTAAAAGACACATTAAAAAAAAAAAAAAAAAAAAATATTCATTTTCATAAAGCCATTGAAGTAATGTTTAAAGTAAAGAAAAATACAGATAATTATCCAATATCCCTTTCAATGCAGGAAACATACAAAGGGTTCCAATTGCCTATTGCATATGTTTATAAAAGGTAACAAATCCTGCTATTGCACCAACATATATAACACATTCGCAGTTGAAAAGTTCAAACAAATTTGGTCTGCCCCAGTTTATAACAATGGCTCCAAAGGCTTGGGGCATGTGGCCCCAAAACTATTATTTCAACCCTGGTGTATGAACTCCAAATCATAAAAATGTTAAGAGTAGTGTACTGTTTATAAGTTTGGTAGGTTTTGCAGTGTACTAAAGGTTATTTTACTCATATAACCCTGTGCCATCCCAAGGGATGAAGGAACCCATCCTGGACCTGGCAACAAACAAAGACAAATTACATATAGAATGATATGGCAGACCACATGGGACGACATGGGCAACACAACAGATTTGTGTTGGCCACAAGGTCGAGAGGAGTGTATTAAAGAGTAATTCACACATAACTACATCGGGGGTGGTTGCTCGAAGGGCTATTAAATTAAACCTGCTATTAGATGACGTCATGGCACGTTGTACATCTATCTCTAGCCCGGTATTAGCAATTTAATCTGGTGTAACTGGCCCCTCGACTATAAAAATAAATGATTTATAGATGTAGTATAATATTTACATACGTTAACCAATTTTTCTCTTTCTGTTCCTCAACCAGTCTGTAAAACTGTCTCTCTCGTGCTGTGATTTGACCAATCACATACTCTCCCATGACCTTCCCATAACCAATCGTGTTCCTTGTTACTATGGCAGAATGTTGCTGCAAATAATAAGCAGAGATTGATTGGTTAGCTTTTTCCTGTGCACATCATATTTCTGTGATCACCTCTGTGGCGCCATTAAATCGTCTTAATGACTGTCAAATTTCAGTACAACTGCATGACGCCTTGGGGAGGAGATACCGGATTGAGTTGTTTTGCTAGTTGAGGAGAGAGAAGTGACCTAGCGGAAATCTAAGAGGGTCATGCACTACCAGAGGAGACATATCAATAGCTTTGCAGAAAGTGGTGGCTTAGCTACAACCATTTTTGATCACCGAGAAAGAACAAGGATAATAATAATATTGGCCATAAAAACAGCAAATGAAAACAATAGGGCTTCCAGTTTAATGCTGGAACCCCTAATAACCTAACAAAAAGTATGAAATGAACAAATGTCTCATTATACTTAAGACAATTGAAAAGGTTTAATAAATAGTACAGCATGTCTGTTTTTCAGTTATAAAAATGTCAGATTTATTTAATTAATTAATTTATTATTTTTTTTAAATTATTTATAATAAACTATATCTGTATTTATTCATCAACCTAAACTGATAAAATTAAGTCGTAAAAAAAAGTTTTACGCCACTGTACTGAATAAACAGGCTATACAATAAGACCCCAGGGTTTCTGTTCCTGCAAGAATTTGTTAAACCTATGAAAAACATGTTATATTGATATACATGTATCTTTTTATTACCTGTATTAATTTGTTTACATATATATTGTTGGTGAAATAAGTTGAAATGAAAAAAATAAATAAATAAATACATAAAATATGAAATAGTTACCTTCTTTATTATCTTTGTAATTTTTTCCACACCTGAAATTAGAAAAACACACTAATTTTCAGTTTCCCGAGCAAAAATTGTCCTCCATAGCTCTTTCATGATAGGTTATGTAAACCTAATTTAGGAGGACAGATTTACAGGTTTCCCAAATTGTTTGGGGTCTTCGTCAAAATTTGCGTTTTGCCACTGATTTTGAAAAATGTTGTCATCCAAATTATTAATGAAAATTGTATTTTGAAGAAATTTTCCTTTATTTTTCACACAGGCACATTTATGTATTTTAAAAATTCAGCAAACCAGGAGAAAATGCAAATGTTAGATTATGTCAGAAAATTTTAGAGCACAGATTGTAAGGTTCTGCCAGAAAAGATTACAGCACAGGCCTGAGAGAAATATAGACAGATAAGATTAATTTAACTCCAGCTCATGTGAAGGTCAAGACTGATAAATAAGTTTCTTTACTGTCACAAACATTCAAAACAGGGAGGTCATCCATTGCCAATGCATTTTTCCGAGTCATTTTTTTCCTTCCTCATACACATAAGTTATTATGTTGCAAATGAAGAAGTATTTTTTTTTTTTACATCAAATTCAGGGGAGATAACACTGTCAAATTCAGGGGAGATAATTTACCAACCTGTTATTTTGTTCTCCAGCCATTGTAAATGTTTCTTAGACAAACAGAGGTGAAATATTTTGACTAAATACTGACTTGTAGGGTAGGAGTAAACTCATTTTGAGTAATTGTTTCATCAGATGGATGTATATTGTGTTTCTAGGAGTAATGTAGCTCAGTCATATGTAATGTCTTTCCATTTTATGGCAGTTCCATGCTTTCAAGCAGTTGTCTCACTAAAATACAACAGGATTGTTTGTTTGTTTGTTTGATTGGGGTTTAACATCATACTCAAGGGTATTTCACTTATACGAAGAAAGATTGTTCACTTCACACTGCACCTAGTCTTATTACGGCGGAAAACCAGGAGGAAACCTGATTCAAACCACCCCCGCAATTTCCGGAGCCACAACATGTGACTCGCTCATATACCTGATGGTCAATAGATGGAACATTGAAGCCGGATTAGAAAGCGAACACGCTAACACTAATCCACGGCCATGGGCGACATACAATATGAAGAGCCAGTGATCTGGTGCAGCAGGGATATGTAGTTGTCTAATTACTTACTTCTCTGGGGTAACTGTCTCCAGGCCAAGCAGATTATGCGAACTTATTTTAGTAAGACCGATTTATAGGTTTCCCAAATTGTTTGCGGTGTTCGTCCTAAATTTGCCTTTTGCCATTGATTTTGACAATTTTTTTCAAAACCGATCATCAATGAAGTAAACATTACAAAGCAATTTTGATTATTTTTCATATATGCACATTTATGTATTTAAAAAAAAAGGCAAAACAGCAACAAATGCAAATGTTAGGTTATCTCACAAAACTTTAGAGGACCAACTTTAAGGTTCTGCTGGAAAACATTACAGCACAGGCCTGTGTGTTAACTTGTTTTACTTTCCATGGCACTGGTATAGAATCTGCCCATCATGATAAATTCAATGTATCCATCTTTATATTTGCATAAACGTGAAATGTCTTCACTGGATTTTCAAGCCGAAGCAACATAGCAGCCTTTCACACCAAAAAAACAAAACGGGGATCAATAAACTGTGATGGACATTAATAAAGCATGATGGACGGGTCAGCCTCTTTTACATTGATTGTTTGTTTGATTGGGGTTTATCGTCGTACCCAAGGGTATTTCACTTATATGATGACGGATTCTCCACTTCACACTGCAACTGGCCTTATTACGGAGGATAACTGGGGGAGTGACAACATGTGACTCGCTCATATGCCTGATGGTCGACAACAGGCGGACTCGATCTTGTGAATGGTACATCGAAGCAGGTTCAGTTGAGTAAGCTCACATGCTTCAACTAAGCCACAGCCATGGCCATGGGTCTCGCTCCTTTTACAGCCCAATTAGCTACTAACTGACCCTATGTTTCCATGCCAATTATTCATCTTACCTGCCCAAGTGCTGTAAATCCATTTTAAGTTACCAGGGCTTTTCAGTACTTCTAAAATGATATCCGGCTCACTAATTAAGATATCACATTTTCCTATCTCATCCAACACACCTGAATTGAAACAAAAGTTAATTAAACTCACAAAAATAAAACATATAAGAATGGTTGCTCATTGGTTGGGTGGTAATGGGTGATATTTTGGACTTCATGTACCATACACGCTGCTTACTACATATCAGTAGCAATTAACAGCAATTTTCCTTATGTCAACTGGATTTGAACAAATATTGATTGACAATAGTCAGTAAGACTGCATCTGCATAGGGGGCCTATTGGTTTTATAAGGTATAACATGTTCTTCAGCTTTGAACAAACTGTATTTTCGTTATTTTGGGATACCACTTTCTTAGCTTGAACAGATTCTAGTTCAGAAACTTTTGCAGGTTGAAACCCATCCGGGAATCGAACCCACGACCCTCAGAGTTAGGCACCGAATCGCTAGCAGTAAATGCCGGCCACCTAGACCACTCAACCTTCTACAAAATAGAAGGTTAGTCAGCTGGAGT